>ML311804.1:0-18601 GCA_005239505.1 Nicotiana paniculata | reverse complement strand
TTAATAAATGAGGAGAGGGCCTATTTATGGGATTTACGGCTACGGTTCAAAAGCACTAGTGGCTGACCGCCAACTGACACTCATTAATGATTTGGGGAACTGTACCAACGGGATGTTTCGGTCACTTCCGTCGCTTACGTCACGGGGATGATGTCATGAAAGTTCGAGGTAAGAAATCGAAGGCTGTTGACCCAAGTCAATGCATAGTTTTGAAGATTTACAAATGTCTGACCAATTGAACCAGGTCCATCAGAGCATACATACTTGACCTGACGCGTTGGCACATGAACCGTATATGCATAGAAGATGAATGCGATTGTGAAGTATCAATGAACAAGGAGAGTGTCTCCTAATGAGAAAAGGTTGCAAATTGATAAGAGAATAGAAGTTGAATTCAACAAGGACAGTAACGAAGGAAGGAAGTTGAGTTTAATACGAACTCGTTCTCCCAGGTAGAGTTGTACCAGAATTGAACGACAAACTCAACCAACTGACTCTATAAATAATTGAAGTATTCTTGCTTGAATCAAGAACGTACAAGTGCAGAAGTGAATCAAGAACTGAAAGAAAAATTTCCAGAGATTTTGCAAGCATAATTACTGTGCGATACAATGGCTACAGACCAGCTAGAAGAACCAGTTCCATTTGTTTGTCATTGAGTCTAGTTGGTTGTAGTAGAAGATTAAATATTGTATCTTTTCATCTTTCATAGAAACAATTGTAATAGGTACACATTGTTCAAGTTAGAGTTAACTTGAAGCTTGTAGAAATTAGCTAGAGGCTAGTTACTACGAAGGGATTACAGTTAGTCCTAGGATTACAAAAGAGTTTATTTTGTAAGTTCGTTTAGCTCAGAGTTTTAGTGAAGAGTTTGAGAAAATCATACTGAGGAGTAGGTCGTGGTTTTTTCAGCTTTTGAGCCAGGTGTTTTCTACGTAAAAATCTCTGTGTTTTTACTTTAATGCTTTTATTATTCCGCAATAGTAGAAGTTGGAACACCAAGAAGAACCAGGTTCTTCTAGAGAGACAGCACTTGAAAATTGGGCACCACACAAATTAATCTATCTTCTTGTATGGTATTGACGTCTAAAACATCAATTGGTATCAGAGCAGGTTATCCTTGAAAGGCTAACACCTTGGAGAAGATCAAGATGAGTGCACCACCTAGAAACTGGGAGGGTCAATCATTTGCAAGACCACCACTCTTCAATGGCCAATATTACTCTTGGTGGAAAAACAGGATGAAGGACCACTTGATTGAGAAGACTATGAACTCTGGGACATAGTCACTGATGGTCCTCTAGCTACCATGATGAATACTGTTGAATGTATAGATGTACCAAAGACTAGAGCTGACTGCACTGATGACGATCTGAAGAAATGGGATAAGAAGGCAAAGGCCAAAAAATGGCTAGTGTTTGGACTAGGTCCAGACGAGTACAGCAGAATCCAAAGCTGCACCACTACCAAAGAGATCTGGGATACCTTGCAAGTAGCCCATGAAGGAACACCTCAGGTAAAAAGGTCAAGAGGTACTCTACTATACTCTCATTATGAAAACTTCACTATGAAAGAAGGAGAGACTATTCAAGAGATGTACAGAAGGTTCACAACCTTGACTAATGAACTGAAGTCTCTTGGAAGAGTCATTCTTGAAGAGGACAGGCTTGAGAAGATCCTGACAAGGGTCTTTCCTATTTCATGGGAAAGAAAAATCACTGCTATCCAGAAATCCAAAAATATGGCAACCCTGAGATTGGATGAGCTGATTGGAAACCTCACTCCCTATGAACTCAGAAGGCAGACAATGAATATGGATGGTCCAAAGAAGGAGAGGAGTCTAGCCCTAAGAATCACTAAGGGAGCAGATCTGGAGGATGATGAGATGGCCATGATTACCAAAGAATTCAGAAACTTTCTCATGAGGAAGAAGGGCATCTCTACAGGAGGAAACTACAACAAAGCAAAAGCTCCAGAAAGGCCAAACAACGAGGGATGCTAAAAATGTGGTAAGACTGACCATCTCATCAAAAACTGTCCTCAGTGGGAAGTAGAATGGAAAAATGAGAGATATGGTTTGGGGGAAGTTCAGATGAGGAATCAGAAGATGGGGAGACTGAAGATTAGGCGCTCATGGCAATTGGAGAATCTGATGAGGAATCACATGAAGAACTAGAGGTAAGTATCTCCCATCTTAAAAATAAAGTAAAGTTCCTTTCTAAGGAAAAACTCTTTGAGTTGCTACTTGATTTCTGAGGAAACAACCAAAGAGAAGGATCAACTATCTAAAGAATGTGCAATGCTAAAAGCAAAGTGCATGAACCTGGAAATCAGAGTCAGTGAATCTGAAAAGAAAAACACTGTCTTGTTGAACCAGGTTCATCCACTTGAAACTGAGATTCTAGAACTAAAATCTGAAAACTTAAAGCTAAAGCTAGGATCCAGTAAAAAGGTTGTTGATTATTCTCATATCATGTTAGAAGAAAACGTGGGAAAACTAAAAGACAAGATGTATGCCAAGGATGAACATATAAGAACTCTTAACGAAGAACTTGGCAAACTCAAACATGAATTAGATCGAACTTGTAAATGGAATAAATCCTCTGATGCCCTGATATGGCTTCAAGAGAATCATAGTAGCAACCGGAGAGGGATTGGCTTTGGAAGTCAATTGCGCAAGTGGGATCCCAAAAGAAAGTATCTCACTCTCCCTAAGAATAAAATCTGCACCCATTGTAGTAAGACTGGCCACTACAAATATGAGTGTACTGCAAAAGAGCAGGCCAGTCGAAAAAATAAGAGGTTTGTCAGAAAGAAAAACTGGCTACCAATTTGGGCCTGAAAAAAATTTGATTCATCCATTCTCTCATAGAAAAGGACCCAAACTAGTTTGGGTTCTTAAAACTAACCCCTGATTCTTTTTGTAGGTTCAAGTGAGAGGAGGCAACCAAATTTGGTATTTAGATAGTGGCTGCTCAAAGCATATGACAGGGAACATGGAACAATTCCTTTCACTTGAAAGTCTCAAAGGAGGAAATGTCTCCTTTGGAAACGGGAAGAAAGGTGAAATTATTGGGCTTGGTAAGGTAGAGGAACTAGAAGATGAGGAGCTTGGACTGGTGAGAAGCAGTAATCACATTAAAGCAAACATGGTGTCACGACCCCAAATCCAGGCCAGTTTTTCAAGTCCCGGGGGACTAGTTGCTTTGTGATGGTGCATATCATGGAACTAGGCCAGCCAAAACTTCACTCAAATCATAATAAATTCCCATAAAAGTTTCCGTTAAACATTTATAAACAGATAAATCTATACTGAACATTTAAATACTACCCCCGAGAACCCGGAGTCACTAGTCATGAGCATCTACATAAATATACAACTCAACGGAAATAAATTCTATAATATTAAAAAAGAGAGGGAGAAGGACTGCGGACGCATGCAGCTACCTCGCAAACCTCCGAGAATATCTGGAACAGATAGACATCTCACCCCACTCTAACACCTGAATCTGCACACAAGGTGCAGTGAGTACGCCAACTCAGTAGTAATGAAAATAAATCAGGTCTGACCAGCAAGAAACACATAAAATCAATGTTATCAAATCACAAGAGGCACAACCTCCCTTTCCAACAGTATAACATAGATATGTGAAATCATCATGTCTTAAAATCATCTTCAGAAAAATCCTTTAAAGAATGTATATTTTTCAACAACTTCAACCGAAAGGTTTAGTATAAAAATGAAATGAATCATATAGAAGCCCCTCGGGCAAATCATATTTCATAAGCTCAGAGTGAGAGTAGTAAATCATCAGTAGCCCCTCGAGAAAAACATATATCACAATCAGCCCCTCGAGCAAAACATGTATCATAATTAGTCCCTCAGGCATGCCTCAGAGTCACTCATAATCAGCCCCTCAGGCATACCTACCATCACTCGCAATCACTCACTCAGCACCTCACAATCACTCAGCACCTCACAGTCACTCATGCCTCCCAATCACTCGTCACTCGGCACTCGGTAGGTACCTATGATCACTGGGTGTGTGTGCAGACTCCGACTCCGGAGGGGCTCCTTCAGCCCAAGCGCTAATATCAAGCCACCTCATGGCGTATCATATCCTCACACTCAATCCCTCGACCTCACTCAGCACCTCACAGTCACTCATGCCTCCCAATCACTCGTCACTCGGCACTCGGTAGGTACCTATGATCACTGGGTGTGTGTGCAGACTCCGACTCCGGAGGGGCTCCTTCAGCCCAAGCGCCTGCGCTCACTGGGGGTGTGTACAGACTCCGACTCCGGAGGGGATCCTTCAGCCCAAGCGCTAATATCAAGCCACCTCATGGCGTATCATATCCTCACAATCAATCCCTCGACCTCACTCAGCACCTCACTATCACTCTGGCCCTCGGCCACACTCAGCAAAACCACTCAAAAGGCCACTCGGGCGAATCAGTAAAAAATAGGGTACTCGACCCAAAACATCAGTTTAAATCTCAAAGTGGTGTAAATCATGCCGAGTTTTGAAAAACAGTATGCACAATGATGCTGAGTGAAATCATCAACAAATAGTGAGGAAAACAACAGTAAAAATCCCTCAAAGGGTCTAAACAGATCGACACGAGGCCCCAAACATGACTTATAGCACAAATATTTCACAAATCTTTAGAACATAATTTAACATAAGATTTGGAGTTAATATGCAACCCATTAGTTGCCGAGGAGAGGACCTAGTCCAATCCAAAAATCAGTACACTCCACATACTCGTCATCCGACATGTGCGCCTTTCTAAAATCAGTGAGAAATATGTAGTCCGGGGTTCCATACCCTCAGGAAAAGATTTATAACCATTACTTACCTCTACCGGCCACAACACTAGTCCGCTATGCTCATTCCCCTCAATTTTTTTCCCGACTGCTCCGAATCTAGCCAAAACCAGTTCAACATCATTAATATATACTCAAGGAACACAACTCAATCGAAAATTATCAATTTATACAAGAATCTCAAAATTCGGCTAAACCCGAGCCCCGGGCCCACGCCTCGGAATTCGATAAAATTTATATCATAAGAACCCTTATCCTCCCACAAGACTGTACATACCAAGAGCATCAAAATCGGACCACAATTGCCCACTAAAATTGCCAAAAGAAATTCCCAACTCTTTCCTCCCATTTTCCAACTTTTCTTAATTTAATCCTCCAAATACAAGCCTAATCCGAATTAAAATAGCATAGAAACAATGAAAATAACCCGAGAACTTACCTTCACTGAAGAATCACGAATCTCCTCTCCAATTTGCCTTCAAAGGAACTCCTCCCGCATGCAAAAATGGTGAAATAAAATGAACTTCACGGAGGCCCTTTATACATTGTTCTGCCAGTCATTTCCGTACCTGCGGAAATTTAGTCGCACCTGCGGTCCCAGGTGCGCTCCTGCGGAATCCCACTTACCGGACCAAATTTCGCACCTGTGGCCTCTGCACCTGCGGCTTCGCAGGTGCAGCCAAAACATCACACCTGCGGAAAAATCCCCAGCCTAGACTTTTCGCACCTTCGCTCCTCCCATCGCGCCTACGACATCGCACCTGCGGCTTCCCGACCGCAGGTTCAGTCAACATCAAAACTTTCACACCAACAGTTTTTGCTGCAAATTCCCAAGTCCAAAAATCCCGCCAACCATTCGAAATCAATCCCGAGCCCTTCGGGGCCCCAACCAAACATACAAACAAACCCCATAGCATTATTCCAACTTAGTCGACCCTTCGAAACACCAAAAACAACACGGAAACACCAAAATTACATCAAATTCAAGCCTATGAATTGCCGAAACCAACCAAAACACCTCTGATTGACCTGAAATTTTGCAAACACATCCAAAATGACATTTCGAACCTGCTCGAACTTCTGGAGTTCCATTCCGACCTCGATAGCCCATTTTCCACTACCGACAGGAAATCACCAAAAACTAACTTTTGCCAATTCAAGCCTAATTCTACACCGGACATCACAAAAATATTCTGAACACACTCCTAAGTCCCAAATCACCTAACGAAGCTATCTGAGCCATAAAATACGCATTCCGAGGTTGTTTACCAATAAGTCAGCTCTCAGTTGACTTTCTCAACTATTAGGCTACCTTGAGAGACTAATTGCCTCAATGCTCACCATGACCACTCTGAACCTGAACCAACCGACCCAACACATATAAATGAAGCTGAACCACATAATATGAAGCAGAAACGGGGGAAGGGGGGCTAAACTCTCTGAATGACCGGCCAGGTCGTTACATCCTCCCCCACTTAAACATTCGTTCACCCTCGAACGTGTCAAGAGTTGTTCTCCAACACTATCAAATTGTTATGCATCTTACCATGCACATACCCGGGGGTGATCCCACGTCACCCTATCCCATATAGGTCCAATAGCACAATACCTCTGAAATTTCGAAATTCAAATCCTGGCCCATAAACCTTAGAACCAAATTCCCACTTCTGAAATGATATGTAAAATCAAAATTTCCATAACTATAAACTGAACAAGCCTGAACATGCTGAATCAAGCCATATACGCAACCCAGATGAAATCACATATTACACCGCGTGACCCAACTCTCATAGCAATAACTCTTAACCTCAATAACTGCTCAGAACAACCCAATACTGGTACACCACTTCTTATCAAGAAATGCCTCGCTCTAACACTTTCATACACTTCCGAAATGAAATAATCACATAGAACTAACAACCATTCGTCCTATCAGCCAGACATGAAACTCCCCTTCCCAAACAGGAATCATAGCAGATTTCTAAGCCGACTCCCGATATATGTCCTTCTAACTATGCTGTAGAAAATTCTGAAAATATTCATTCTAGGTCCAATGACCTCCTCTCATCCATCACAACCACCCTGAAGACATGACACTAACCATTTGACACATCGATAAAATTCGAAGCCAAAACCTGTGCAACTTGAGCACTTAACAGCAACTTCCCAATGTAATAAAATTGTATAAAAGATCCACATGAGAGGACCATCCTGCCATTAACAGTTACCATCACCATATCATACTAACAGTTTGTCACCCACCGTAAAAAAATCAAGAACACATGAATCCGATACCAAAGGGCATACCCCTACATAACTCTTCTACACTGTGCGATCCATCCAATCGTTGGTTCACTTGGAATATTTCAAGACACCTTGCCCAAAAATCAATAACCATTCGAAATTCGACATCAAGTACTCAAAGTGCATTGCCATAACCACCGGGGAAAACTGGACGGTACCATGCCACCCGAAACAGAAGGTATGTAACCAACACGCCTCAATCCCGCAACACTCAATTACTTACCTTACTCAAATCTAGCTATAAATCCAATTAGAACCGCACCATATGTGCATATAACCAAATATCACCACTCTTCGTAACACCGAAGGGTAACTCATAGATCACTCCAGAACATGAACAAACTCAATCACAATCGAATGGTACATTTCTCAATAATAGAAACTCAAAGTCAACAATTCCGACCCGGTGCAGAACACGCACCCATATTAGCCTACCAGTGATCCTAAATTAACTCTGATCACCCGTAATAGGTAGATAACTTACCGAAAAGTTCATAATGACAGAATCATGGTACATACTAACATCCGACTAGCTCAGCTCGCATCTCCACAGTCCATTACCACACAATATGATGTTTATGAGAACTCTTAGTCTCGAAGTCCATGAAACGTACGGATTACCATATCTAATCACAACTCCACCGCTTGAATACATAACACATCCCAAATACTCATTCATTCCACGGGGAATACCCCTATAATTCTTCCGTTCACCAAGCAACCTTGAATATCAACAATCGATCCAACAATAGGGCGCCTCGATACCAATGAAGTACCCTTAACTCAAACACATTGCTCTTTTTGAAATATATACCCTCATCATGTCGCACCAATTGGTGATATCATCTACCTAGTCATCTGAAATTGCCATGCTGCCAAAGAATTTATGACCTTCCTTCCCTAACCAAACCATGACTTCACATATGCAAATCTCAACTCCACCCAACATACCGCACACGCCATGTCAACCTAGGAAAAACACGGGAACTCCATGGTCCCTTCTGAGCCACAAGCAACTACGTACCCAACTAGACAAGAACTTCCATTGGATCCCCTTTAGAAACAAATTCACTACACGCCACAAGAAAACATGCACCCTTAACCGCGGTAGAAACCACCAGGAACTATTCGAAATCCCATTTGCACAACACCAAACCATCAGGACTGAACTCTTCTATCTCAACCAAAATACGCAGACCACCAAAAATCCAAGAGCATTGCTAAGAAACACCCGAAAAAATCGTCATCTTAAGAACACCCAAAGAACTAATCGCATCCCTTACCATACCGATCCAACCTACTACCAAGTTGCCCTATTTACCCAAGTTTCTTCTGACTTACCTTCAAATTGATACTTTTTCCTGCTGTAATACCACAAATTTGCAACCCAGACTCACCACACGCGACCCAAGATATAACCATACCGTCTAAGGCTCATAAGCCGCCGAATACTCTCTCCCAATTATCCCCAAAAGCACCACATTAGAAAAACTTACCCTGAAGAGACTTCTGCGAATCTAAAGCCATTAATTTCACCTTCCTGATACCGATATGTAGAATACCACAAGTCTTGACATCCTCTAACGTAAAATCTCAATCACACTGACCAATTAGACAGAATTGACCTGACCCGTTGCACACTAACAGACCAGGAAAGTAAACCACTTTGAAACCACAAGCAAATTCATACACTGCACACACACTACACCTTTTACAATTTCCACTAGATTATTCAATAGAACCCAATTACCCAACAAGGTACATTACAACCTACATCGAAGAAATTTCCCTTACTCATGACATTCCTAGANCCCCCCCCCCCCCCACTTGGCTCAAAGCCAAGGATCAAGACAAACAAGACTATGCCCACACATTATGACTGCCACAATGCTGTGGTGGGATTCAACTAAATCCTTCATCAGCTTATATGACCCAAACCATCTAACACTCAACTCACATTCCAATCTCGCATCCACCATCCCAATAGCCACGCCAACTTCCACAAGCGATCTGAACTCCAATTACAACATATATCTTTTACTGGTAGAAGAGAACTCATTACAGAACTACATAGGGACCACACACCCTAGGACAACTCGCAGTAGATACCCCTGCCCTCTTAGCCTCAAATGTTATCTCTCCATACACTTCTGAAGACCAAAACTATCACACAATCACTACACCTTCCTGTATCTAAACACAACCAACGCTTACCCTTGAGGCATCACAATACGCGGTAAAAACCTAAAGCCAATGGCAGAACTAACACCGGAGTGGCGGTAGAACTCTCGAGCTTCTGGAATATCTACCCACACATGACTGACCACATGGATATCCGCACTGGAAATCACGTTTCCCAAGAATGTTATTGAACAGAGCCAAACTTCATACTCAGAGAATTGGCATAGAGCCTTTCCTCCCTGAATCCTTATAATGCCATCCTAAGATACTGAGTTCGCTACTCCCGGCTACGCGAATATGCCAGGACGCCATCAATGAATACAATAACAAGGAGCGCTAATACGACTGAAATACACCGTCAATCAAATACATGAACGTTACTGGGGCAAACGATCAACTCAGAAGTCATTGCCAGAAACTCATAACCCAACAGAGAAATTCGCTTCATTCCACAACTACACAACATGAGAAGTCTTCCAACATACTCACAACTCAGGCCATATACCAAATCGAAACAAAAATCAAAAATAAACCTTACCACATTTCCAGCCAACCCGTCCGACACATTTTACAGTCTGAACACATCTAACCATCAATTCACACCCACCACATAGGCATCTAGTCACCAATTCTCATCAATAAGAACACGAACGGACATACAAGTCCTCAATTACATGTGCCCACACAACGAAAATCTCAGCAATCAAGCCACATAATAAATTCGGCCTCAAGTCCTCCAAACTGGCCCATTACTAACATGCCAAAATCACATCTCACCCATGGAATCCACAAGTCGTCGATGCACAGCTGATACCAGGCACTCTCAGGCGCACTCGAATATATGGAAGGAATTCAAGAGTTACACTCTTGGCTGAATACAATGGATTCGCACGACTAGAATTTTTTTTTTAAAATGTGAGATTTTCCTAAGGGTTCCGCAGCCTCTCGAAGATAAGTACAGACGTCTTCGTACCGATCCGCAACACTCTACTAAACCTGCTCATGACCGGTGAGTCCGATGTAACCTAGCGCTCTGATACCAATCTGTCACGACCCCAAATCCAGGCCAGTCGTGATGGAGCCTATCATGGAACCAGGCCAGCCAAAACTTCACTCAAATCATAATAAATTTCGATAAAAGTTTCCTTTAAAATTTATAAATAGATAAATCTATACTGAACATTTAAATAAAACCCCGAGAACCCGGAGTCACTGGTCATGAGCATCTACATAAATATACAACTCAACATAAATAAATTCTATATTATTAAACAAGAGAGGGAGCAGGACTGCGGACGCATGCAGCTACTTTGCAAACCTCCGAGAATCTCTGGAACAGATAGACAACTCACCCTGCCCTAATACCTAAATCTACACACAAGGTGCATGGAGTAATGTGAATACACCAACTCAATAGTAATGAAAATAAATCAGGTATGAGCAGCAAGAAACACATAAAATCAATGTCATCAAATCACAAGAGGCACAACCTCCATTTCCAACAGTATAACATAGATATGTGAAATCATCATGTCTTAAGATCATCTTCAGAAAAATCCTTTAATAATTTATATTTTCAACAACTTCAATCGTAAGGTTTAGTATAAAAATGAAATGAATCATATAGAGGCCCCTCGGGCAAAACATATTTCGTAAGCTCAGAGTGAGAGTAGTAAATCATCAGTAGCGCCTCGGGCAAAACATATATCATAATCAGCCCCTCGGGCAAAACATGTATCATAATTAGTCCCTCGGGCATGCCTCACCGTCACTCATAATCAGCCTCTCGGGCATACCTCCCATCACTCGCAATCAGTCACTCAGCACCTCACAATCACTCATGCCTCACAATCACTCGTCACTCGGCACTCAGTAGGTACCTGCGCTCACTGGGAGTGTGTACAGACTCCGACTCCAGAGGGGCTCCTTCATCCCAAGCGCCTGCGCTCACTGGGGGTGTGTACAGACTCTGACTACGGAGGGGATCCGTCATCCCAAGTGCTAATATCAATCCACCTCGTGGCGTATCATATCCTCACAATCAGGCCCTCGGCCTCACTTAGCAACTCACCATCACTATGGCCCTCGGCCACACTCAGCAGAACCACTCAAAAGGCCTCTCGGGCGAATCAGTAAAAAACAGGGTACTCGACCCAAAAAAGTCAGTTTAAATCTCAAAGTGGTGTAAATCATGCTGAGTTTCGAAAAGCAGTATGCACCATGATGCTGAGTGAAATCATCAACAAATAGTGAGGAAAACAACAGTAAAAAGCCCTCAAAGGGTCTAAACAGATCGGCACGACGCCCCAAACACGACTTATAGCCCAAATATTTCACAAATCTTTAGAACATAATTTAACATAAGGTTTTGAGTAAATATACAACCCATTAGTTGCCGAGGAGAGGACCTAGTCCAATCCAAAAATCAGTACGCGCCACATACTCGTCATCCGACATGTGCGCCTTTCAAAAATCAATGAGAAATATGTATTTCGGGGTTCCATACCCTCAGGACAAGATTTATAACCATTACTTACCTCTACCGGGCCACAACACTAGTCCTCTATGCTCATGCCCCTCAAATTGGCTCTCGACTGCTCCGAAACTAGCCAAAAACTAGTTCAACATCATTAATATATACTCAAGGAACACAACTCAATCGAAAATTATCAGTTTTTACAAGAATCTCGAAATTCAGCCAAACCTGAGCCCCGGTCCCACACCTCGGAATTCGATAAAATTTATGTCATGAGAACCCTTATCCTCCCACAAGACCATAGATACCAAGAACATCAAAATCGGACCACAATTGCCCACTAAAATTGCCAAAAGAAATTCCCAACTCTTTCCTCCCATTTTCCAACTTTTCTTAATTTAATCCTCCAAATACAATCCCAATCTGAATTAAAATAGCATAGAAACAATGAAAATAACCCGAGAACTTACCTTCACTGAAGAATCACGAATCCCCTCTCCAATTTGCCTTCAAAGGAGCTCCTCCCACATGCAAAAATGGTGAAATGAAATGAACTTCACGGAGGCCCTTTATACATTGTTCTGCCAGTCATTTCCACACCTGCGCACATTTAGTCGCACCTATGGACCCGTACCTGCGGTCCCAGGTGCGCTTCTGCGGAATCCCACTTAACGAACTAAGCCGCAGGTGTGGTCAAAACATCGCACCTGCGGAAAATCTCCAGCCTAGCCTTTTCGCACCTTCGCTCCTCCCATCGCGTCTGCGACATCGCACCTGCGGCTTCCCGACCGCAGATGCGGTCAACACCAGAACTTTCACACCAGCAACTATTGCTGCAAATTCCCAAGTCCAAAAATCCCGCCAGCCATCCGAAATCAATCCCGAGTCCTTCGGGGCCCCAACCAAACATACCAACACACCCCATAGCATTATTCCAACTTAGTCGACCCTTCGAAACACCAAAAACAACACAAAAACACCAAAATTACATCAAATTTAAGCCTATGAACTTTGAAACTTCTAAATTTCGCCAACTACGCCGAAACCAACCAAAACTAGTCCGATTGACCTGAAATTTTGCAAACACATCCAAAATGACATTTCAAACCTGCTCCAACTTCCGGAATTCCATTCCGACCTCGATAGCCTATTTTCCACTGCCGACCAGAAATCACCAAAAACTAACTTTTGTCAATTCAAGCCTAATTCTACACCGGACATCACAAAAATATTCTGAACACACTCCTAAGTCCCAAATCACCTAAAAAAGCTATCCGAGCCATATAATTTGCATTCCAAGGTCATTTTCCAATAAGTCAACTCTTAGTTGACTTTCTCAACTATTGGGCTACCTTGAGAGACTAATTGCCTCAATGCTCACCATGACCACTGTGAACCTGAACCAACCGACCCAACACACATAAATGAAGCTGAACCACATAATATGAAGGAGAAACGGGGGAATCGGGGCTAAACTCTCGGAACGACCGGCCGGGTCGTTACACATGGAAGGGAATAGGTGATGGACCAGGTTCAACTACCCCAAGCAACATGACAGGGGTAATTCAACATATGCAACCTGGCTCTGATCCTTCTCTACAGCAACAAGACACCATGGAATTTTCTAGGAATGAACAACTAGTACTCAAACCACACAAATACCCGAGTTCTCACCCTCTTGAGAACATCATAATAGATTTGACATCCAGAATCAAAACAAGATCATCCTTGAAAAATCTGTGTGCGTTTGATGCCTTTCTATCCATGATCGAACCAAAGAACATTGGGGAAGCCCTACAAGATGTTGATTGGGTAAATGCCATGTAAGAAGAGCTGAATCAGTTTGAAAGAAGTCAATTATAGCACTTGGTACCCAGGCCACTAGACAGATCAGTGATTGTCACTAAGTGGGTCTTTAGGAACAAGCTCGATGAGGATGGAACTGTTACAAGGAATAAGGCAAGACTAGTTGTTCAAGGGTATAGTCAAGAAGAGGGAATTGACTATGGTGAGACCTTTGCCCCTGTGGCAAGACTGGAGGCAATCAGACTTCTTATAGCATTTGTTGCACACATGGAATTCACTCTTCATCAGATGGATGTTAAGAGTGCCTTTCTCAATGGCTATCTGAAAGAAGATGTCTTTGTCAAGCAGACTCCAGGTTTTGAAAGCAAGGAGTCGCCTGACCATGTATACAAACTCGACAAGGCTCTGTATGGTCTCAAACAAGCACCAAGAGCATGGTACAAACGATTATCAAAATTCCTGCTAGAACATGGGTACAAACGAGGCAAAATTGACAGTACCTTGTTCTTAAAGGAAAAGGGTAAGGATCTCCTAGTTGTGAAAATATACGTGGATGATATTATATTTGGGGCGACTTCTGAAAAATTGAGCAAGGAATTTGCTATGCTTATGGGAGTGAGTTTGAGATGAGTATGATGGGTGAGCTAAAATTCTTCTTAGGCTTGAAAATAAAGCAAAACCCAAATGGAACAATTATCCACCAACAAAAGTATGTGAAAGAACTTCTCAAGAAGTTTAAAATGGAAGAATCAAAGGAGATAGACACTCCCATAGCCACAGCAACAAAATTGGATTTAGATGAACTTGGTTCATCCATTGATTAGAAGCTATACAGATGGATGATTGAGTCTCTATTATATCTCACTGTGAGCATACCTGATATTGTGTTCAACGTGGGACTGTGTGCTAGGTTTCAGGAAAATCCAAAGGAGTCTCACCTCACTGCAGTGAAGAGAATATTGAGATATTTGAAAGGCACCACTTGTAGGATATGCTGATGCTGATTATGCAGGTTTCCTGGATGACAGGAAAAGTACTTCAGGTATGGCTCACTTTCTGGGCTCATGCCTTTTGTCTTGGGCTACCAAGAAACAAAATTTAGTAGCCTTGTCTACTGCTGAGGCTGAATATGTGGTTGCAGCCTCTTGTTGTGCTCAGTTGCTATTGATCAAGCAACAACTCATGGATTTTGGTATAGATGTGGGATGCATTCCTATTTCCTGTGATAACACTAGTGCCATTAGTATGACGAAGAACCCGGTTCATCATAAGAGAACTAAGCACATAGATGTTAGGCACCATTTTCTGAGGGATAACTATGAAAAAGGAATGATCAATTGAATTTGGTGCTACTGATAAACAAATTGCAGATATCTTTACTAAAGCACTGAGTAGGGAGCATTTTGAGAGAAACAGGCTTGAATTAGGGATGATTAAAATCACCTGATTAAAAAAATTTGAAAAAAATGAATTTTTTTTTTGGCTAGAAACACTAACATAAATAATCAACCAGTCTAATCATTGCTCAGCATCATGACTTTACTGTCATAATCTCTTGCCATGTATTAATATGATTCCTTGGTTGCTAATGATGTTTCTCTATCTTTGTAAATTGAGGCAAATTAAGGACTTTAAACACGATGAACCTGGTTCATCTCTGCTGGTTCATCTGACTGACAAGGTACGTGCTCATCTCCATACAATTATTGAACTAATTACAGTCACACATGAGCAGGATTCTATCTATATTTTTTTCATTTCAAATTCTTTGTAGTAATCCCTAAATGAACCCGTTCTAAGAAGTCACATCAGTACTCAATTAGCCTAGAGGTAAGGAACTCTTAACCGTCTAATCAATGACACTTCTACAACTATTAGACTTCCACTTGAATAAATATTCTACCCGTTGTATAATTAATAGCCATATCTAATATAAGGGTCATCATTACTCTCCTCTTTATAATGTAACCGTCGAACAAAGATCATTAGTCTTCAAACCCAAAACTGATCACTTTTCTTTTCTTGCTAACAACACTCGTAATCATGTCTTCACCACCATCTACTTCTTCTTCTTCATTGCCAAATCGTGATTATGATGGAGGGCATTATGAATCAGATTCAAATTCTCCATCTATATACAGTTCTCAATCACCAGAAAGAACCTCAACCCCTAAAAACCCTCTTATTCTTGAAAACCCTCTTATTCCTGAACCCACATCTAACCCTATTCCAGCCCCTCGTGGTCGCGGTGTAAAGGTTCTTGCCAGAAAATCAGCGGCTTTCGGGTTACGTGGAAGATTCTTGGAGGCAATTCTGCAGGCTAAAAAGGATAATAATTCTGAATCATCACGTGAATCTTTTAAATCAGCCAACGAGGATGAAACACCTAGTTCATCAAATTCTGAACAAGGTATCTTGATGCAATTTCTGAGTCTGTTAATGCTGAGAACAAGTTTGTTCTGGTTGGGTCGGTAGTTGATGCTGAAGTGCCTAGTTGGAAAAGAAAATTGGAAAAAGGTAAAGTTCTTGAGGGAAAGGGATTTGGGGAGGATGGTACTACATTGAGTATTTGTGGTCCCATTCCTGAGAAGGTTGGAGAAGACGTCACAAAGTTAGGGGGAAGTGTAGTCGAGGAAGCAGCAGCAGGTCTAGCAAGCTTGAATAAAGGAGCAGATGAACCTGGTTCATCCGGGGAAGAGACATTGGATGACATGCTAAGGAAACTGGGGGAGTCCTATAACCCCAAGAAAAGTAGGACTCAGAAGTCCAAGAAGGCTACTAACCCAGTTCCTTCTAAAAGGAGGAAAGCGTCTGTAGTTGCTGATGCTCCTATTTCTAAGGTGTGTTCTACACGTAGTGATGTGAGAGAGGAAGAAGAACTGTTTGAGAATGCTCTGCTAGAGAGTAAGAAAAAGAGAGCTGCAAAGGGAAAGGCTAAAGTAGGAGAGCCTGTAGAGACTGTTGTTGTTGAAGAGGATGCAATGGACCTGGTCCATCATGAGGAGAAGACTGCTCCTGTTGTGGTTGAGGCACCAAAATCAAAAAGGGCTAAGGCTTCTTCAAAGAAGTCAGCTACAATGTCTGCAACACCCACAAGAACTGTTAAAAGGATCAGGTCCAAGGCAAAAAAAGTGAAGGTTGTTGAGAAAGATGATGATAAAGAGTGGAGTGGAGAAGATGAGGGGGAAGTTGGTGAGGTGACTGACAGAATCACCTTGTTTGGCAAAAGAACAATTCTGAAGGGAAAGTTATTGAAGGATATCGAGGAATCTGGGATGAGATACCTGCTGGACACACTGAATGTTCAGGGGTGGAAGAACATGCTTCTTGACATGGAAGGAAGGTTGGCTAGAGCTGAACTGGTGGAGTTCATGAGTAATGCAGTGGTCAAGGACGGCAGGGTCACTACCACAGTCAAAGGAATTCAAGTCTCCTTTGATGCTAAAGAACTGGGAGAAATTATGCACATTCCTGTTGAGGGCTGTGAAGATTACACTAGGAAAAGATGGCCTAGTTTGGATGGGATGGCCTCAGCAATCAATATTACCAGATTCTTCAGTGACAATGAAAGGAAAATTGAACTCAGGCCAGTCTACAAAAGTGAAATGAAGCCAGAACACAAGTTGCTTTTCGAATTTGTCATCAAGTTCTTGCTGCCAAGACAAGAACAAAGGCACATAGCCAACTATATGGATCTGACCTTGATGGAGTGTTTGTATAGGGGAAAGAAGATCAATTGGCCAGTCTTCATCATCCAACTCTTGGACAGAGTTATGAATGGAACAAAAGCACATGAAATTCCATATGGCTTTATTCTGATAGTTGTGCTTGCTCATTTTGATGTTCCTGTGAAAAAGGATGAGATGGCTACTGCCAAGGACTATTTTGGGAAGGATAATTTGCTGACTTGCGATTATACTGTCAATGTTCCTGTAGATGAACCTGGTTCATCTAGGAAGCAGCCTGTCAACAGAAAAGTCAGAACTCTAGTACAGGAAAGCGAGATCAAGGATATGGAGATCCTTCATTTCAAATCTCGTTTGATTGAGGTTGAAGCTGAACGGGATGCTCTCAGGGTTGAATTAGCAAAAGAGAAGGAAAAGAACGAGAGTGTTATTAATCAGATGTTTTCTCTTCTACAAACCAAGACCACAACCTCCTCTGCACCTTCCCATCCTTAGGCTGTCCAGAGCTACCAAAACCTATCTTAGACCAGTTGTTCTATTTCTGTTGTTTTTATTCTTTTTGCTCATGGTTATGGCTGTTTTTTTGTTTAGTTGTATGGTGTTTGATGTTCGTTCCTAATCAATTATTTTTTTTTGTTTTGTTATTGACTTGTCTCAATTTCTTAGATAGCTTACATTTATTGGTTTCTTATGATGATTAATTATGTTTGCACCTGCAGTTGCCTCAATGGCCATGAGTAATTGTTAACAACATTGGTGAGTTTATCATTTTAGAAACTTTTCGATGATTCCAAAAGGGGGAAGTCAAGTGCTTTTATATTTCAAGTGATATTTATAACCTAATAATGAACCTGGTTTCTCTATGATAAATGCTTAAAAAACATACAAAGTGTTTGAGTTGTATACAGGGAGAAGCATAGAGTTTGTCATCATCAAAAAGGGAGTGCTCGAGTCCTTCTCCATGAACCCCTCAATTAAATGCAGGACATCATCAACCACCACCGATTCAGCGGCCTTCGGGGCCTCGATGGGTTTCTACACTCAGGCTACTTTTACGAAGCGTCTTCTTCTTATTCTTCTTGTTCTTCCTCCCTTATCTGCTGAGGTACATCCACAGGGAGGGAAACAGTGTCCGTCTTCAACTTACGAGCAATGTTTTTTCTGGGCTTTGGTACCCCGGAGGTCGAGGCCCTCTTCCTCTTATTGTCCTTCGCCGGTTTCGAAATCGGGGCCGAAGTCTCTTCCTCGCCAACCGGGGGCCTCATGACCGCATACTTGCATAGGCCTACACACGAGAAAATTGAATAAGTCCACGAA
>ML311802.1:0-14120 GCA_005239505.1 Nicotiana paniculata | reverse complement strand
TTGAGGAACCAGTATCGCCGTGGCCAAATTCTCAGCTGTGGGTTGTGCCCAGTCATATAAAGGCGCCTCTGCCCCTATTAGAGCGACTGGGTCTACCACGTCATCCCCATGATTATTCCGGTTGTGTGGATCTTCCATGTCGGTTTCAATTTGTTCCATTTGTTGTTGATGTTTGCTGTTCCGGTTGGTTCGGTTTATGGCCCTGAAAACTTTCTCCGGGTCTGATAAGGCTTCAATTACTTCACCAGTCCTCGATTAGTTTCTAGGCATACACCTGCAACACTCAGCAAACGTTAAACTTTCAATGTGAAAACGAAAATTTTAAAGAAAATTGACTATATTTCAGAATTTTGTATTTCTTTCAACTCAATTGATAATACCGTTAATTCCCCGGCAACGGCGCCAAAATTTGATCACGCTCAACTATGTCTTGTAGAAGACTAAGCGGGCGCTGCAAATATAATCCGGGGTATTACGCCCAGAGTCGATCCCACAGGGAAATTACGTATCAATTGAGTCTATAAAATACTAACCTGTTGCTAAATCAAGTTTCTTAAGACTTTGAATATTAATTTGGTGATGTTTAACTAATTCTACAATCAATAATAATAAACTAGCAATTAAATAACAATTTAATGTAACAATGATAATAAAGGGTCTACGGTTATGGTTTCCTCCGTTGGTGAATTCTTCCTTGGATATTTCTTATAGTTTAATTGGCTATCTCTGTCAAGCATGAACGCTCTAACTATCATAAATCTCTCTCAAGTAATTATGATNTTAATCAACCAAAATATATTAATATCCCAATGAATTCATCCCCAACGGGTTCTACCAAAACCCTAGGCTAAACAAATTAGCTACTCATGTTATTGAGAATCAAAACTAAAAGAAATTTCATAATTGAAATACAAAGTAATGAATACTAGATGTAGAAATCAATGTTTGTCACTTCTATGGTGTTTTCTTGTTGAATCCTTCAGAATCTCCTCCGTCTCCTCTTCGAATCACTTTAGTTGTGTTGTTTGGTGTCTATTTATATGTTTAGGGCGAACCCTAACCGTGTAGGAGACTTCTATTTCAACCGGGAAACACTTAAACTCGTCAAAACTCGGATTTGGCCGAACTGAGAACCCCGGGCATTTAGGCTCTAACGCACCCCTAAGGCTAGGGCAGGCCTGGCGTTTGGGCCCTAACGCCCCCCTAACGCCAGGGGCTGCCTGGCCTTATGGGTTAAACGCTCCCCTAACGCCAGGTAGGGTCACGCTTTAGGGGGCAAACGCCCGGCTATCGCCCGGGTGTCTCCTTTTGCATATTTTCGACGTATTTGCATCCCTTTAGCTCCGTTTCCATCTTCAATTCACCTACACATGAAATAAACTCCATTAGGCACATAACAAGTGTATTTTTATCACTAAAGCACCTCAAATGTAAGGTATATTACATGTTAAATTATGCATTTTAGTCTCGCATCACCCACCATATCATAATAATCAAAATCACAGTTCACCTTTAAATCACCACATTTCACCCTTATTACACTTATTGCGACGCGCAACCCGATCCCATAATATCAATTCACCCTTAATCCTCCTCAATATATCACCCTTATTTCACCTGTTGCGGCGTGCAACACTATCCCACCATATTCATATAAATTACACAAGAAATATAGAAGTTCCATGAATTAGCACAAGACCCTTCTCAATACTTAAACTTCAGAACAAGGCGAATGGAAATCTTACACTCAATAAAACTCTACACAAGTAATACTACTCAGCGAGACCAAGCTACAATGTCACTAAATCACAAATAAAAATAGCTTAAGCAAGTAATAGGGGATAAGGATACTACGGATTTACAATTATCTTCAACAAGGAGAAACAATATCTAACAAGTAGCAATTAGGCATGGAATTACAAGTAGGCATATAACAATTGAAGCAGGGAAAGAAACGATATAATAAAAACGGAAAAGGAACATGCAAGACAAATATATTGGCGATGCATAAGTACTCATCACCTTACATATACGCCGCTCACATGATTTCATATAACAATTAAGGCAAAGATTCCTAATCCCTCAAGTCAAATTTAGACACAACACTTACCTCGATCCATAGGCCACCCACTAATCAATTACCGCTTTTTCTCTAGATTCCACCTCCAAACCACTCATATCTAGCCACAATTAACGTAATAACATCAAATATTACTAAAGGAATCAATTACAATCCATAAATTTAGGTTTCCCAAACTTTCTCCCAAAAAGCCAAAAATCGACCTCGGGCCCGCTTGGTCAAAACTCGAAGTTCGGACATTCACCCATTCACCCTCGAGCCCGAATATACAATTAGTTTTGAAATTCGACCTCAAATTGAGGTCTAAATCCCAATTTCCCAAAAATCCCTAATTCTACCCAAACCTTCAATTTCTACCATGGAAATCCTAGATTTTAGGTTAAAAATTCATGAAATGCAATGGGTAATTGAAAGAAAATGGTTTAGAATCACTTACCAACACTTTGGAGAAGAAATTAGCTTGGGAGAATCGCCTCTAGGTCGTTTGGCTTTTGAAAATTTGAAAGAATGGCTTAAGTCCCGTAATGGGACTGTTTAAGAACTAGGTGGCAGTGTTCATCACGTTCGCGAGGACATTGTCGCGTTCGTGAAGAGCTGCTTCCTAAATACTTACACGATCGTGAGTCCCTCAACGCGTTCACGAAGGCTACACCTCCCGGTCTTCGTGTTCGCGAGCCCTTTCTCGCTTTCACAATTAAGAGACGACTGACCCCTCCCCCAGGTTCCTATCACTACGCGTTCGCCTTGAGTTGGTCGCGTTCACGAAGGGTGAAGCCCTCATCGCTCCGCATTCGCGAAGAGGAAAAATCCAGCCAGCCCAATTTCTACTTCGCGTTCGTGAGAGTGTCTTCGCGAACGCGAAGAAGGAAACCAGAAGGCACTAAAATTTCATAAAACCAGATTTTCTCTAAGTCCAAAACATCTTGTAGCCTATCCGAAACTCACCCGAGCCCTCGGGGCTCCAAACCAAAAATGCACATAAGTCCTAAAATATCCTACAAACTTGTTCGCGCGAACAAATTGCCAAAATAACACCTAGAACTACGTATTGAACAACAAATCGAATGAAATTTTCAAGAAAGCTTCAAATACACTATTTTCACAACCGGCGTCCGAATCACATCAAACTGGCTCCGTTTCTTACCAAACTTCATAAACAAGTCCTAAATACTATATTGAACCTGTACTAGGCTCCGAAACCAAAATATGGGCCCGTCATCAATAATGCCAAACATTAGTAGATTCTTAAGACCATTTAATTTTTCAGACTTTTAATTTTCAACAAAAATTCATATCTCGAGCTAGGGACCTCGGAATTCAATTTCAGGCATATGCCCAAGTCCCATATTTCAATACAGACCCACTGGGACCATCAAAATATGGGTTCGGGTCAGTTTACTCAAAACATTGATCGAAGTCAACTAAAATCAACTTTTAAGGCAAAAATTCTTGTTTTTTATCAATTTTTAACATACAAGCCTTCCGGGTCAATACTCGAACTGCGCACACAAGTAGAGAAAGGTTAAATGAGATATATAAGGCTTCGAAACACAAAATTTAGTTCTAAAACATGATATGACCTTCTCCACCTTTAAAAAAATCGTTCGCCCTCGAACGGACATAGAAAAATACATGGACTGGTGAATAAGTGGGGATATCTACTCCGCATGTCCGACTCGGACTTCCAAGTAGCTGCCTTGATGGGCTGACCTCTCCACGGCACTCGAACTGAAGAATAACTCTTTGATCTCAATTGACGAACCTGCCGGGATAGAATAGCCACTGGCTCCTCCTCATAAGTCAAATCCTTGTCCAACTGGACAGAGCTGAAATCTAACACGTGGGACGGGTCACCATGATACTTCCGGAGCATGGACACATGGAAAACTAGATGAACTGCTGAAAACCCCAGAGGCAATGCAAGCCTATAAGCCACCTCTCCCACTCTCTCGAGAATCTCAAAAGGCTCGATATATCTAGGGCTCAACTTTCCCTTCTTTCCAAACCTCAGGAAACCCTTCATGGTGACGCCCGAAGCAACACTCTCTCCCCGACCATGAATACCATATCACGAACTCTATGGCCGGCATAACTCTTTTGCCTGGACTGAGCTATGTGAATTCGATCTTGTATAATCTTGACCTTGTACAAGGCCTCCTGTACTAGATCTGTACCCAATAACCGACCTCCCCGAGCTCAAACCACCCAATCATCGACTGACACTGCCTACCATATAATGCCTCGTAGGGAGCCATCTGAATGCTCGACTGGCAGCTGTTGTTATAGGCGAACTCTGCAAGGGTAAAGAACTGATCCCACGATTCTCCGAAGTCTATAACATATGCACGAAGGATATCCTCCAAGATCTTAATAGTATGCTCGGAGGCAACCCGCGTACCCAACTCATGCTGTACTGCCCTCCAGAAGTGCGAGGTGAAATGCGTACCTCAATCAGAAATGATAGACACGAGCACACCGTGAAGATGGACGATCTCACGAATATAAATCTCTGCCAACCGCTCCGAAGAATAGGTAACTGCCACAGGAATGAAGTGCGCTGACTTAGTGAGCCTATCCACAATGACCCAAACGGCATTGAACTTCCTCTAAGTCCGTGGGAGTTCAACAACAAAGTCCATAGTGATATGCTCCCAATTCCACTCAGGAATCTCTATCTGCTGAAGCAAACCACCGAGTCTCTGATGCTCATACTTTACTTGCTGACAATTCAGGTACCGAGCTACATAAGAAACTATATCCTTCTTCATATCCTCCATTAATAATCATGTCACAAGTCCTGGTACATCTTGGCGGCGCCTGGGTGAATAGAATACCGGGAACTTTGAGCCTTCTCAAGAATCAACTCACGAAGACCATCAACATTAGGCACACATGTACGACCTTGCATCCTCAAAACTCTGTCATCTCCAACAGTAACATGATTGGCACCACTGTGTCGTACTGTGTCCCTAAGGACCAAAAAATGAGGGTCGTTATACTGCCGATCTTTGATACGCTCAAATAGAGAAGACCGAGCTACTGTTCAATCTAGAACACGGCTAGATTCTGAAATATCCAATCTCACCAACTGATTGGCCAAAGCTTGAACAACTGATGCTAGCGGCCTCTCACCGACTAGAATGAACGCAAGGCTGCCCATACTCGCTGCCTTCCTACTCAATGCGTCAACCACCACATTGGCCTTCACGGGATGGTACAAGATGGTGATATCATAGTCTTTCAATAGCTCCAAACACCTCCTCTACCTAAAATTGAGATCCTTTTTCTTGAAAAAATACTGAAGGTTGCGATGATTCGTGAAAACCTCACACAACACGCCATAAAGATAGTGCCTCCAAATCTTTAGCGCATGAACAATGGATGCCAACTCTAAATTATGGACATGGTAATTCTTCTCATGAAACTTCAACTTCCAAGACGCATATACAATCACCCTGCCCTCCTGCATCAATACTGCTCCGAGCCCAACACGAGAAGCATTTATATCGTGTAAGATCTTGAACCTGAGGGCAACACCAACACTAACGCTGTAGTCAAAGCTATCTTGAGCTTCTGAAAGATCGCGTTTCACTCGTCTGACCATTTGAACGGGGAACCCTTTTGGGTTAACCTGGTCAACGAGGCTGATATAGATGAAAACCCTTCCACTAATCGATGGTAATAACCCGCCAAACCCAAGAAGCTCCTGATCTCCGTGGATGAAGTGGTTCTAGGAAAATTCTGAACTGCCTCAATCTTTTTAGGATCTACCTAAATGCCCTTTGTTGATACAACGTGGCCTAAGAAAGCGGCTGAATCCAGCCAAAACTCGCTCTTCAAAAATTTAGCATACAACTGGCTGTCCCTTAGAGTCTGGAGCACTATCCTAAGGTGTTCCTCATGTTTCTCCCGACTGCGGGAGTATATCAAGATGTCATCAATAAACACAATCACAAAGGAGTCCAAATAAGGCTTGAACAGTCGGTTCATCAAATCCATAAATGTTGTTGGAGCATTGGTCAACCCAAAGGACATTACCAGAAACTAATAGAACCCATACCACGTCTGAAAAAGCTATCTTAGGGACATTGGATACCCTAATCCTAAACTAATGGTAGCCAGATCTCAAATCAATCTTCGAAAACACCTTGGAACCTTGACACTGATCAAATAAATCATCAATCCTCGGCAATAGATATTTGTTCTTGATGGTGACTTTGTTCAACTAACGATAATGTATACACATCCTGATAGACCCATCTTTCTTCTTCACAAACAACACCGGTGCACCCCAGGGTGAGACATTAGGTCTAATGAAGCCCTTATCAAGAAAATCCTACAACTGTTCCTTTAATTCTTTCAACTCTGGCGGGGCCATCCAGTATGGCGGAATAGAAATAGGCTAAGTGCCCAGACCCAAATCAATACAGAAATCAATATCCCTATCGGGTGGCATCCTCGGTAGGTCTCCAGAAAATAACTCTGGAAACTCACGAACAACAGGCACAAAATCCATAGAAGGAACCTCCGCATTGGAATCATGAATATATGCCAAATAATCTAAACACCCCTTCTCGACCATACGCCGAGCCTTCATATAAGAAATAACCATGTTGGTAGATGGCCATGAGTCCCTTTTCACTCTAATCGAGGCAACCCCAGCAAGGCTAAGGTCACTATCTTTGACAGTACAATATAGCGTGATAAAGTGACAAGCAATCCATACCCAATATAACATCAAAATCAACCATATCGAGGAGTAGAAGATCTACACTGGTCTCAAGACTCCCAATAGTGACCACAACGAATGATATACATGATCTACAACAATAACATCCCCCACAAAAGTGGACACATATATGGGCACTCAAACAATCACGAGTCACAACCAAATATGAAGCAAAATAAGATGACACATAGGAGTAAGTAGACCCTGGATCAAATAAAACCGAAGCATCTTTACTTCAAATTGAAACAGTACCTATAATAACAGCATCAGATGACTTAGCCTCAGGTCTTGCTTGAAAAGCATAACATCGGGGCTGGGTCCCACCACTTTGAACCATATCCCTGGGACGGGCTCTAGTTGGCGGGCCTCCACCTCTAACGGCCTGACCTCCACCTCTAACAATCTGGCCCCTACGTACGGCTGCCTGACCCATGCCTCTGGCTAGCTGAGTAGGCGGTGCAGCAACTAGTGACGGAACGATGGCACGAGAACCCTGATGCTGTTGCTGAACACCTAATAATCTCAGACATGTCCTCCTGATATGCCCATAGTCACCACACTCGAAACATCCATCCTGATACTGTGGCTATGGAAACTGAGACTGACCCGGACAGGCCGGCTGACCACGTTAATAAATCTAAATAGGAGGTGCACTGATAGGAGCTGGTGGTGCACTATTGGTTGGCTGCCTAGAAGGAGGCACATAAGGACCATGACTCTCTGTGGCACTGTGAGATGCCTAAAATGCTGAATGGAATGTCCTGGGAGGATGGCCTCTACCAAAAGCACCCCTACCTCCAGACGAGGGACCGCTGAACCCACCGGAATAACGAGGTCTCTTATCTGATCTTTGACCCCCCCCCCCCCCCTGTCCAAGAACCATCTCAACTCACCTGGAGGCATTGGCAGCCGCTTGAAAAGAAATCTTGCTCCCAGTCTCCTTAGCCATCTGCAATCTAATAGGCTAAGCAAGTCCCTCAATAAACCTCCTCACCCTCTCTCTCTCTCTCTCTCTCTCTCGGTAGGAAGTAGAAGAATAGCATGACGGGAAAAATTCACAAAACGGGTCTCATAATGAGTAACAATCATGCTGCCCTGCTGGAGACGCTCGAACTGATAGCGACGCTCCTCTCTCAAGGTGATAGGCAGAAACTTCTCTGAGAAGAGATGAGAGAACTGGTCCCAAGTAAGAGCAGGCGACCTAGTTGGTCTGGTTAACAAATAACCTTCCACCATTTCTTGGCAGAACCAGTCATCTGAAAAGCAGCAAAGTCGACCCCATTGGTCTCCAATATACCCATGTTCCGAAGAACCTCATGACAGCTATCAAGATACTCCTGGGGATCCTCTAAAGTAGCAACACTGAAATGGACTAGATAGAGCTTAGTAAACATATCCAATCTCCACAAAGCCTCAGAGGACATAGCTCACCCATCACCGGTCTGTGCCGCAGCAACCAACTGAACTACTCTGACTGGATGAGCTGCTAGAGTCTGGAACTAGGGAGCCATCTGCTCTGGAGTGAGGGTAGCAGGAGTCTAGGCTCCTCCTCCAGCCTGGGTGACGGCTGGTTCCATGGGAATGCGTCAGTCTGGACCACACACTCCATAAGGCCCACCAATCGGACCAAAGCATCCTGAAGGACTGGGTGGAAATAAACCCTCTGGGACCTGAGCTGGTCCGGCAGGAATAGTCTGAGCTAGAATCTCCTCGTCGAACTCTACCTGAGGCTCCACAACTGGGGATGCTGCTCGGGCTTTGGGTTGAGCCCTGCCCCTACCTCGCCCTCTGGCACGACCTCGGCCTCGACCTCTGCCCCTCGTAGGAGTTGCTGCTGGAGGCTCTGACTACTGCTCAGCTGAAGAAGCGGTACGCGTTCTCGCTATCTGCGAGAGAATAAGAGTAGGAGAGTTTGATCAGTATTGAGAAAAAAAAATTGCACGACATAGTTGAATAAAAGTGAAATTTGTTCCTAAATTTATAGCCTCTGGGAGATAAGTACAGATGTATCCATGCCGATCCCCCAGACTGTACTAAGCATGTCCGTGAATTGTGAGACCTAGGCAACCTAGTGCTCTGATACCAACTTGTCACGACCCGAAATTCCAACCGTCGGGACCGTGATAGTGCCTAATATTTCACTTGATAGGTAAGCCAACATTAGAGATCATTAAGCCATTTCCAAACCATTTCAATGATTTACAACAATTAAGCTATAATAAGTTAAAAAGAGTGCGGAAATCCATAACAGTCTTAACATTTATACACAATTACCCAACATCTGGAGTCACAATACACGAGCATTCTAAAATTTACTACAAAAATTTGTCCAAAAGAAGTACAACTATTTGAATAAAAGAAAAACAGTAAACAGAAAGGATAGACAGGAACTTCTAAGCCTGTGAACGCTGACAGGGCTATCTTGAGTCTTCGATCAGATGAAGCTAGTAGCTAACTCAGGGTCAACTCGGTCCAGCACCAAAATCTGCACAAAAAGTGCAGAGTGCAATATTAGTACAATCGACCCCATGTACTGGTAAGTGCCGAGCCTAACCTCGATGAAGCAGTGACGAGGCTATGGCGGGACACTCACAATAAAACCTATATACAGTGAATAATAATGACAGAAAAGAAGGCTAAATAACTTAAAACAGTAACTTGCAAGGAATAATACAACATCCAACGTGTTTCATCAGTGTTCAGCTATAACCAATCCTTAAGTGCAATTCATAGTTACCGTACAACTTACACATGAAAAGAAAGAACATAAACACATAAATTATTGTGGCGCACAACCCGATCCCACTGTACATAAAGACATATCATAATCCTCCCTTATTTCTTCTTAATATCATAAACAACAAAATATCGATAAAAGTGTTGCGGCGTGCAACCCGATCCCACCATATCATAATAATCACAATCACGGTTAAACCTTATATCACAAACATTCCACCCTTATTACACCTGTTGCAGCGCGCAACCCGATCCCACCGTATAATATCAATTCACCCTTATTCCTCCCCAATATATCACCTTATTTTACATGTTGCGGTGTGCAACACAAACCCACCATATTCATATCAATAACACAAGAAATATTGAAGTTCCAAAAATTAACACAAGACCCTTCTCAATACTTAATCTTCAGAAAAAGGCGAATGGAAATATTACACTCAATAAAACTCTACACAAGTAATACTACTCAGCGAGACCAAGCCAGGATGTCACTAAATCACAAATAAGAACAGCTTAAGCAAGTAATAGGGGATAAGGAAAATACGGATTTACAGTTATCTTCAACAAGGAGAAATAATATCTGACAAGTAAAAATTACGTGGAACTACAAGTAGGCATGTAACAATTGAAGCAGGAAAAGAAACGATATAATAAGAACGGAAAAGGAACAGACAAGACAAACAGATTGGTGGCGCATAAGTACTCGTCACCTCACATATACGCCGCTCACATGATTTCATATAACAATTAAGGCAAGGATTCCTAATCCCTCAAGTCAAAGTTAGACACAATACTTACCTCGCTCCACAGGCCACTCACTGCTCAATTACCGCTTTTCCTCTTGATTCTACCTCCAAACCACTTGTATCTACACACAATTAACTTAATAACATCAAATATTGCTAAAGGAATCAATTACAATGCATAAATTTACGTTTCCCAAACTTTACCCAAAAAAGTCAAAAATCGACCCTGGGTCGGGGTTCGGACCAAACTCATTCACCCATTTACCCCAAGCCCGAATATACAATTAGTTTTAAAATTTGACCCCAAATTGAGGTCTAAATCCCAATTTTTCAAACATCACTAATTCTAACCAAACCCGCAATTTCTACCATGGAAATCCTAGATTTTAGGTTAAAAATTCATGAAATGCAATGGGTAATTGAAAGAAAATGGTTTAGAATCACTTACCAACACTTTGGGGAAGAAATTAGCATCAATTACCAACACTTTGGGAATGAAATTAGCTTGGGAAAATCGCCCCTAGGTCGTTTGGCTTTTGAAAATTTGAAAGAATGGCTTAAGTCCTGTAATAGGACCATTTAATAGCTGGGCGACATTGTTCATCGCGTTCACAAGGACACTGTCATGTTCGCGAAGAGCTGCTTCCTAAAGACTTACGCGATCGCGAGTCCCTCAACACGTTTGCGAAGGCTACACCCCCTGGCCTTCGCGTTCGCGAGCCCTTGCGTGCGTTCGCGATTAAGAGACGACAGACCCCTCCCCCAGGTCCCTATCACTACGCGTTCACATTGAGATGTTCGCGTTCGCGAAGGGTGAAGCCCCCATCGCTCCGCGTTCGTGAAGAGGAAAAATCCAGCCAGCCCAGTTTCTACTTCGCGTTCGCGAAAGCGTCTTCGCGAACGCGAAGAAGGAAGCCAGAAGGCACGAAAACTGCAGAATACCAGATTTTCTCTAAGTTCAAAAATCCCGTAGCCTATCTGAAACTCACCCGAGGCCTCGAGGCTCCAAACCAAACATGCACACAAGTCCTAAAACATCCTACGAACTTGCTTGCGCGATCAAATCGCCAAAATAACACCTAGAACTATGAATTGAGCACCAAATCGAATGAAATTTTCAAGAAATCTTCAAATCCACTATTTTCACAATCGGCGTCCGAATCACGTCAAACTGACTCCGTTTCTTACCAAACTTTACAGACAAGTCCTAAATACTATATAAAACCCTGTACCGGGCTCCGAAACTAAAATACAGGCCCGATATCAATAATTCCAAACATCAGTAGATTCTTAAAACATTTAATTTTTTAGATTTTTAATTTTCAACAAAAATTCATATCTCGAGCTAGGGACCTCGGAATTTGACTCTGGGCATATGCTCAGGTCTCATATTTCAATACGGACCCACCGAGATCGTCAAAATATGGGTTCGGATCTATTTGCTCAAGTCGTTGACCGAAGTCAACTAAAATCAATTTTTAAGGCAAAAATTCTTATTTTTATTAGTTTTTAACATACAAGCCTTCTGGGTTAATATCCGGACTACGCACACAAGTCGAGAAAGGATCAAATGAGATGTATAAGGATTCAAAACATAGAATTTAGTTTTAAAATATTAGATGACCACAACTTGAGAGAATTTGTTTAAAGGAGTAAAACTTTATAAGTGCAATTTTTGTTAATTCTGTAGGCATCTGTTAAGTCAAAAACAAATTTCTTATGAAAATAAATTGAATGCTTAAAAGTTGGAAGCATTTGTTAAAATCAAAAAAATAATAGACTATCTAATCATAGAAGAGAGAAATACCATTGACTGTTCATCATGTCATAAAAACAAAAGGTAGAAGCCATATATTAGTTAAATAAACACTACGCTCCTAGAGAATGTGAAGATGTTTAGATAATTTAACGACAAATGTATCTATATCTATATCTATCTATATTTATATTTATATTTATACTATTTAAAAGTACGAAGGTCCTTAACGAAATATCGTTTGCCTTTTTTGTCCTTTAAAAATAAAGTTCACATTGGACAAGATTGTAATTAATTGTTTTTCTAATATTTAAGATTTTGAAATCAAATAATTTTTTTTTAATTAAATTTTTCCTTATTTGATCTATTTAAAACTCCTAATATTTAGAAATTTGCGATTGCGTAAGATTTTACCTCGAAATTTTCTTTAAATAGGCCAAATAATAACATCCTACTTTTTAGCTCCTTTCACGTTAAGTTATAGATAAATAAAAATTTTGATTCTCATAATATTCATACATTCTCAAAAATATAATTTTTAAGTGATTTATACAAAAGCAAAGAGGCCAATGAAAACTAGAAAAGCATAAGCACGAAAACTCTGTGTGGCGACGATATCAACAAATTAATCTAAGCGTTTTTGTTAAGTCGCTTTGTTGTGTTTTCTTTCTCTTTCTTCACCTTTAATGTCAAAATATATTTTAAAAGGATCATCTATGGTTCTCCCTTTAAAAATATAATTTACAAAATAGAATATCCGTTGACATTTGGTTATTATATTTTTGCTAATTTGAACTATATATTTAAAAATTAAGAATTTAAATCAATTAAATGTTACCTTAAATAAATAGTTAAAAAGTCAACTATTTGAAGCGTTAATTTAATTATCCCATCTTTATTCGAAATCTAAATTGATAGGTTAATTACCTTTTTCATTGTCTTTGTTTTGCAAACATATTCTATCTATTACTTAATATTATAAAAACATGAGGATGTTGCAAAAATTATCAATATTATAATTCTTTGAAGATAAATTTATATTAGACAAATTATTATTGTAATACTATAAAATTAACTCAAATTAATAACGATTACTTTTTTTATTAAATAATATACAAACTCAAACATTTAGGTAATTAAATTATAATATTAAAAATATCTAACTACAATTAACTTTAGGTAAACTAATGTTATTAAAACTTCAAAGGGTGAAAGGAATTTTCCAAGTTATAAATGCTTGGACAAAATTATTGTTAAATTTAAATATTTAAAGCTTAGATGAGCTAATATGAATTTGATTCAACAAAAAAATTATCCCCTTTAAGGTTGAAAACATAATTAGTGTCAAAATTAATTAACTAATTATCAATTAAAAGTATCCAATGCAATTTATTTCCAAATTAATTATATAAGTAAAAATTATTTTCAAGTTGAAAAAACTCTTAGGCTAAGTAAATATGTTTTTATAAAAAGAGTATTGGTAATGAATGATATAAAACTAAAGCAACATATTTATTCTATAGTACTAAAAGTCAAATTGGTAAAAATTTGAACTTAAATCAATAATAATAAAAAAAATAGTAGATAAAATGCATTCTAAAATGAATTATTGGTATTAATTTTTTTTTTCATTTCAACACATGGTAGCTCCCTATATTTTCTATATATTAAAATATTTCGGTAAAATATTATCGCAACACTAGTCAAATTTAAACTTTGCATCTTACCTATAAATTTTTTCTATGAGCTACAAGGAAATCTCTTTATTTCGAAATCTCTAAAATACAAAAAGATTTAACTTTTTAATTTATTTTTATTTGTTTTCAGCATTAAATAAAAGAAAATAATTTTAAAATCACAATATGGCATCTAAGGACTTCTGTGCAGCAAGTTTTTTTTTTCAATTGAGTTAGCTAAATGAGATTAACATTCATTATTTTCAACAACTTACCCTTTTTAAATTTTTTTTTTATATTTTACATTATGTGATGTTTTGTGTACCCCTTGATATAAATACATGTGCAAAGCGCGTATCATATATATATATATATATATATATATATATATATA
>ML311801.1:0-65592 GCA_005239505.1 Nicotiana paniculata | reverse complement strand
CTTTAATTGGAAAAACTCCCATATCCAACCCTGTGTCGGAAAAAGGAGGTGTGACAATTATTATTATTATTATGTTGACCGCGTCGCATGATTGATTCGCGAGCAGAGAAAATAGATGCATCTATGGTTCGGGTCGTTCGACCCGCGGCAGTGCACAGTTTATGTTTATGTTGGTTAGGGTCGTCGACCCTCCGTATTGCTTGCGCATGATAATTACTGCGTATTTGCTGTGATTCATACATGTTTATCGGCCTAAGGAATTTTTAATGTCCAGTTATGAGGAAGAAGAATTTTATGTGTAAAAGGTGAAAAAAGTCTGATGTTTCTTATCCCGGATTATGATTTAAATTGTCAACTAAAATGACAAAGATATAAAGTGTTAAATGTGGAAGGAGTTGATATTATTTATTCCTGATTTTAATAAATTGTCTATGACATTCATGCTTAGTGTCTCACTTGAATATACTAAATTGACCTCTAGCAGGTGTCTAATTCGACCTCTCGTCACTACCTCTCTGAGGTTAGGCGGGCGACTTACTGAGTATAAATGAACTAAATATCTTCAGTATTTTTTGCTGAAATTTTTGAAAAAGCTTTACGACAAAACTATTGAATCCAGGACAAAACTTCAGCTAAAATGTGCTGAAGTACAACAAATAGAGAACAAAACTTCAGCTAGTAGAATACTTAATTTCAGCAATTACAAACAACTTCAGGCCCGTCTACTAAAATGTTGAAGATTGCGTGATTACCTTTGCTACTCGAGGCCCGTATGCCTGAAGTTTACGCGAAAAATGGGTATGCTTGTAATTTTTTGTAATGACCCGACCGTTCGTTTTGAGCTCTAGCGCGTCGTTCAGCGGTTTGAAGTCTTGAGCAGCTCCATTTCAAGTATTATGACTTGTAGGTGTGGTCGGAATTGAATTTCTGAAAGTTTAGAATTGATTTGGAAAGAAAATTCTCATTTCAGAAACCTTAAGTTGGAGAAATGGACTAAGATTGGAATTTTGACTAAACGACCTCCGAATCAGGATTTGAAGGTTTCTATAGGTTCGTATGATGATTTCAGACTTGGGCGTGTGTCCGGATCATATTTTGGATAACCTGGGAGCGTTTCGATGCATATTGTGGAAGTTAACATTTTTGAAGAAATTTCCTAAGTTTGGTCTGAAGCGCATTTCAGTGATGTTAATGTCCGTTTGGGATTTCGAGTCTTGGAATAGCTTCGTATGGTGATTCTGGAGTTGGGAGCGCGATTGGAAGTGAAATTGGATGTCCGTAGGTCATTTTGAAGTCATTTGGCTAAAGATAGAAATTTGAAGGTTTTTGAGAAATCTGACCAGAAGTGGAAGTTTTGATATCGAGGTTGGAATGCGATTCCGGAAGATGGAGCAGGTCCGTAATGTCGAATATGACTTGTGTGCAAAATTTGGGGTCAATCAAACGTGATTTGACAGGTTTCGGCATCAGATGTAGAAGTTGGAAATTTCTAAGTTCATAAAGTTGGGATTTGGGTGCGATTCATTGTTTCGATGTTGTTTGATGTGATTTGAGGCCTCGAGAAAGTCCGCATAATCTTTTGGAACAGGTGGTATAATTGGACGGGGTCCCGGGGGCCTCGGGTGGATTCCTTGTGGTTAACGGATCAAGTTGAGAGTTTTAAGAAGGCTGGAAATTTGCTGTCATCTGGTGTAACCGCACCTGCGAGGATTTGGCCGCAAGTGCGGAGCCGCAGGTGCGAAGGATTGATGGTCCGGCTGGGAGCGTAGGTGTGATGGTATTTCCGCACCTGCGTGGTTGCAGATGCGGGTTATGGGGCGCAGGTGCGAAGTTGGCTCGAGTTGGGGAAAGCCGCAGGTACGGAGGTTTGGTCGCACTTACGGAATCGCAGGTGCGAGTGTTGGATCGCAGGTGCAAAAAATGGCATGGGCAGAATGTTTTAAAACTTATAATTTGTGGCCATTTCTTCATTTCTCCTTTGGTTTGGTCGATCTTGGGAGGCTTCAAATAGAGGATTTCTTCATGCAATTTCAAGGTAAGTAACAATACAAGGTTATTGCATGGAATTATACATGAAAATTGTGGAATAATTTGGAATTATTGAAGAAAACCTAGGAATGGTAATTTAGATTTTTAGCCACGAATCTGAGCATGGAATGTAGAGTAAATTGTATATTTGAACTAGTAAGGCTATGGGTAGAATATATCTTCGAGAAAATTTGGATTCCGGGCACGTGGGCCCGATGGCATTTTGGTCATTTCACTAAGCGGGATTGGGAAATTATATAATTTGGAATTGTTACAAATATTAGAGTATATTTTCATTGGTTTGCCGTTATTTGGATAGTTTTGGGGCGTTGTGCGTCCGTCGGAGTCGTCGGGATGGCTTGGAAGCCGGTTATGGAATTTCGGAGCGAGGTAAGTCTCCTTTCTAACTTTGTGAGGGGGAATTGTCCCCCTAGGTGAATGAATTAAGTATATGCTATTATCTACGGGGGCTACGTACGCTCAAGGTGACGGGATTCCGTGCGTAACTACTATTATGCCATGTCCGGATAGTCTAGGACCCACTAGCATGCCTTATGTGTTGTACCTGTGATCCTGCCTGTAATATTAAACTGCTAATATAATCGAAATCGTAATTGAATATCTGAAGAAGACTAGAGTTCATTTCTTACTCATCTAGAAAGAGAATTGATTCCTCTGTGGATAATTGTATACTTGGTAGGGTTATATTATGAAATATCATTAAACTTGGCAAATGAGTTTCAAAACAAAGATATAAAAGCTATATTTCATGTTCCTTTAAGAAGAATTTTACCACTTTCCTAAGAAAAAATGCTTTCTTGATAAAATACGGATTTATTATGTGGATATGTGTACATATGAGCACCTGAGTCGCAGGTATGATTCGCGATCAGGCTAGCCTTGTTATTTGTATGTATAACCGCGTCGCATGATCGATTCGCGAGCGGGACAGATAGATGCATCTATGGTTCGAGCCGTTCGACCCTCGTCAGTGCACAGCTTATTATTGTTGGTCCGCACTGTTCGACCCTCATTGCTTGCGCATGATATTTACTACATGGTTGCTATTATTTTTGCCTGATTACTGGCCTGAAATTTTAAGTTGTCAATTGAAATGACAGATATTTAAAGTTATTAAAAAGATTTTGGAAGAAGTTGTTCCTTCCCGTTGATTAATTGTTATTTGATTAAATCACCCATGTTGATTAATTGTTATTAATATGGCGAATATATAAAGTGTTAAATGTGAATGGAGTTGATAATATTTATTCCTGATTTTAATAAATTGCCTATGATAATCATGCTTAGTGTCACACTTAAATATTCTAAATTGACCTTTAGCAAGTGTCCAATTTGACCTCTCGTCACTACCTCTCTGGGGTTAGGCGGGCGGCTTACTGAGTACACGTTGTTTTTGTACTCATGCTACACTTGTTGTGCATTTTATTTGCACAGGTAATTTCATAGCAATGTGGAGGATTCGGAGACTTAGCTGAGCTGCATCATCCGGAGGCGATCCGCAGCTGATAGAGTCTCCCTCGTATTGTATTTATTTTCATTTTAAATTTCCTTATCGAATTTGTATTTTGGACAGGCTATGTGATGATTGTATAACATCTTAGAAATTTCTCATGTACTTGTGACACCGGGTTCTGGGATGTGTTGGGATATATTTGTTAAAATAGGACTATTTAAACCATTGTATTCACTGAACATATTTTATATAGTTAATATGTAATAAAGTGAAAGGAAATGCTTTTTCATAAATGTTAAAACCGGAAATTATTTCAATTAATTAATGATTGGCTTGCCTGACAATGATGTCCGGCGCCATCACGACCTTATGGATTTTGGGTCGTGACAAGAGAAGTGGAGTACAATCTCAAGACTTAGAAAATACCCAAGGAACAAGCATAAGTGAGATTTTTTCCAAATGCATAGATGCAACATGTGATCTCTCTATACCTCGCTCTCTTACCGACAATATTGGAAGCCAAGAAAATGCTAGTGAAGATAATGATTTAACTGGGATGATCTTGACAGTTGCAAAAGGTTAGACAGTGTTTTTTTTTTAATTTTATACATGTTTGTTTTAATCAAAGATTAGTAACAAGTACTAATTGTGAATATTTTGCAGAATCTTGTGAAGTTGTAGTTGGAAGATAAAGAAAATGTAACAAATATGTCAGCTCAATTGTCGCTGAAAAAATACAAGAAGGCAGTGCAAACAAGACAGGTATTGATTGTGTCCTAAATATTATACTCATAATTGAAACTACCAGTACATTTCAAAAATAACGTTCTTAGTTTTTGTCTTTTCATTTGACAACTTGCAGCAAACTAATGTATACATATAGTATTGTCTGCAGAGAGAAAAAAAGATTAAGCTCTTAACAAATATACTAGGAAAAGGAAGAGAGACAGTATTGGTTATGATGGTCCATCGTTATCTATTCTTACTCCTACTCCTCTAAGTACACAAATGAGTATTGATGAGGGTTTGTCTATGGCGGTTGAACGAAATGTTGAACAAGAGCCTGATCGAGGTAAAAGGAATAAGAAGCTTAGTTGGCAGTTGAAATCTCCTTTTGATCCGGAAAGAAAAACAGGAACATCGATTGTGCACAATGAAAATACTCCCAAGAATTCGGGCTGGATAAATAAAAATATACTCGTACATGTATTTTTCATTATGGCAAAGATGATGCAAAATTATTGAAGAAATTCATTGTGTGGTTGGGCAAGGAGAAAAGGAAAGGTCGCAAAAAATCGTAAGTCCCTTAATGTATTTCATTATTTTTTAATTGCTTAAATTCTTGTCCTTAACTTATAATTTTAAATTTAGGACTAAGTGTATTGATACTGAAATTCCTAAAGTTAAGTGTCCTTAACTTTTGTGATTGTAAGTCTAAGTTTAGGACCAAGTGTCCTTAACTTTTGAATTTGGAAATCAAAGTTAAGGACCAGGTATCCCTAACTTTTCAACTTGGAATTCAAAGTTCAGGTTTGAACTTGTAACTCAAAGTTCAGGACCATGTGTCCTTAACTTTTGAACTTGTAAGTCTAAGTTCAGGACCATCTGTGCTGAACTTTTGAACTTGAAACTTGAAGTTCATGACCAAGTGTCCTTAACTTTTGAACTTGTAAGTCTAAGTTCAGGACCATCTGTGCTGAACTTTTGAACTTGAAAGTCTAAGTTCAGGACCATGTGTTCTTTACTTTTGAACTTGAAACTTGAAGTTCAGGACCAAGTGTCCTTAACTTTTCAACTTAAAACTTGAAGTTCAGGACCAAGTGTCCTTAACTTTTGAACTTAAAAGTCTAAGTTCAGGACCAAGTGTCCTGAACTTTTGAACTTAAAAGTTTAAGTTCAGGACCAAGTGTCCTCAACTTTTGAAGTTGGAACTATAAGTTAAGGACTGCATGTCCTTAACTTTTATACTTGTTAGTCTAAGTTCAGGACCAAGTGTCCTCAACTTTTGAAGTTGGAACTATAAGTTAAGGACTGCATGTCCTTAACTTTTATACTTGTTAGTCTAAGTTCAGGACCAAGTGTCCTGAACTTTTGAACTTGTAAGTCTAAGTTCAGGACCAAGTGTCCTTAACTTTTGAACTTGGAAATAAAAGTTCAGGACCAAGTTTCCTTAACTTTTGAACTTGGAATTCAAAGTTGAGGACCAACTGTCCTTAACTTTACAACTTGAAACTCAAACTTCAGGACCAAGTGTCCTTAACTTTTCAACTTGAAACTCAAACTTCAGGGCCAGGTTGTAACAACCCGACCGGTTTATGCACTGAGGGTTTTGATCTCTAGAGATTCGTTCAGCGGTTTGAAGTCATGAGAAGCTTCATTTAAGGTATTATGACTTATGCGTATGGTAGGAATTGAAATTCGGGAAGTTCGGAGTCAAATTGGAAAGAAAAATTCTAATTTCAAAAGCCTTAAGTCGGAGAAATTGACCCAGATTGGAATTTTGAGTAAACGACCTCCGAATCAGGATTTGAGGATTCCTGTAGGTTCGTATGATGATTTCGGACTTGGGCGTATGTCCGGATCAGGCTTTGGATTACTCGGGAGTGTTTCAACGTATATTGTGGAAGTCAACATTTTGAAGAAATTTCCTAAGCTTGGCTTGAAGCGCATTTCAGTGATATTGATGTCTGTTTGGGATTCCGAGCCTAGGAATATGTAACGACCCGGTCGGTCATTTTAAGAATTAGCACCCCGATCCCCTATTAACCGCTTCTCTCATGTCTATTTATGTTATTGCAACTTGTCGGAGCGTTGAGTGATGAAATACGGGGTTATTTTGGACACATCGTCCATAAATGTGGAATTTAGCTTTCGAAATCTGGCCGTAGCTAGAGCTGTGTGAAGAGAAATCCGGAAGGGAATTCCGTCAACTCCGTTAGCTCCGTTGGGTGATTTCGGGGTTAAGAGCGTGTTCAGAATGTGTTTTCGAGGTCGATTGTGGATTTAGGTTTGAATTGGCGAAAGTTAGAATTTCGGCGATTTCGGCCGATAGGTGAAATATTGATATCGGACTCGGAATGAAATTCTGAAAGCGACAGCAGGTCCATAATGTCATTTATGACATGTGTGAAAAATTTGAGGTCATTCGGATGAGTTTGAGACTTTGTGAATAGCTGAATCATTCTGGTTCTGAAGTCTCGCACTTGCGATGGTATTTCTGCAAGTGCGGACACGCAGGTGCGAAGGGGGTGCCGCAGGTGCGACCCCAGGTCATTTAATGAATTTTTGCACCTTTTATTGGGTCTCTGCAGGTGCGGAAATTTAGACATCGGATGAAAAACCATGAAAATACGATGATAGCCCATTTCCGTCCTCAGCTACTGAGATCCGTAGTTTCCTTGGTTTGGCTGGGTATTATCGCCGTTTTTTGGAAGGATTTTCATCCATTTCAGCGCCTATGACCAAACTGACCTAGAAGGGTGTATCTTTTATATGGACTAAGGAGTGTGAGGAGAACTTTCAGAAGCTCAAGACATCCCTGAATACAGCTTCTGTGTTGGTTTTGCCTACCGGTTACGGGTCCTATACAGTTTATTGTGATGCTTCGAGGATTGTCTTGGGAGCGGTGTTAATGCATGACGGTAGGGTGATTGCCTACGCGTCCCGACAGTTGAAGGTTCATGAGAAAAACTATCTTGTTCATGATCTCGCGTTGGCAGTTATTGTTCACGCCCTGAAGATATTGTGTCATTATTTATATGGTGTTCCCTGTGAGATATTCACGGATCACCGGAGTTTGCAGCACATATTCAGGCAGAAGGATCTAAATTTTTGCTAGCGTAGGTGGTTGGAGTTGCTAAAGGACTATGACATCACTATATTATACCACCCGGGGAAGGCCAATGTGGTGGCCGACGCCTTGAGTTGCCGGGCGGAGAGTTAGGGGAGTTTGGCATACTTTCATGCAGCTGAGAGGCCTCTAGCCTTAGATGTTCAGTCCTTAGCCAGTCAGTTCGTGAGATTGGATCTTTCTGAGCCTTGCTGGGTATTAGCTTGTGTGGTTTCTCGATCTTCCCTTCATGACCGTGTGAGAGAGAGCCAGTATGATGATCCCCACCTTTTGGTTCTTCAGGATAGAGTCCGGCAGGGTGATGCCAGGGATGTGACTATAGGAGATGACGGGGTGATGAGGATGTAAGGCCGTATCTGTGTGCCCAACGTGGATGGGCTTCGGGAGTTGATTCTTGAAGAGGCCCATAGTTCACGGTATTCTATCCATCCGGGTACTGCGAAGATGTACCAGGATCTGAGATAGCACTGTTGGTGGCGAAGGATGAAGAAGGATATAGTGGAGTTTGTAGCCAAGTGTCTCAACTGTCAGCAAGTCAAATGTGAGCATCAGAGACCGGGAGGGTTACTTCAGCAGATTGAGCTTCTAGAGTGGAAGTGGGAGCGGATCACCATGGACTTTTTGGTTGGACTTCCTCGGACTTTGAGCAAGCATGATGCTATTTGGGTGATTGTGGATCGGTTGACCAAATCAGCCCGTTTCATTCCAGTACTGACTACATATTCATCGGAGAGGTTGGCTGAGATTTATATCAGAGAGATTGTTTGCCTCCACGGTATTCCAATATCTATCATTTCAGACATAGGTACACAGATCACTTCACGGTTCTGGAGAGCCGTTCAGCAGGAGTTAGGCACCAGGGTAGAGTTGAGCACAGCTTTTCACCCTCAGACGGACAGGCAGTCCGAGCGCAAAATTCAGATTCTCGAGGATATGCTCCGTGCCTGTGTGATGGATTTTGGAGGGTCATGGGATTGATACTTACCTCTTGCGGAGTTTGCTTATAACAACAGCTACCAGTCCAGCATTCAGATGGCGCCGTATGAGGCTTTGTACGGTAAGCGGTGCAGGTCTCCCGTGGGGTGGTTTGAGTCGGGCGAGGCTCGATTGTTGGGTACAGATTTGGTTCACGATTCCCTAGACAAGGTGAAGGTGATTCAGGAGAGACTTTGCACAGCTCAGTCCAGGCAGAAGAGCTATGCGGACCGGAAGGTTCGTGACTTGGCATTTATGGCTGGTGTTGGTTTTTGCTTCGTGTATCGCCTATGAAGGGCGTCATGAGGTTCGGGAAGAAAGTAAAGCTGAGTCCGAGATTTATTGGACCTTTTAAGGTGTTGCGACGTGTTGGGGAGGTTGCTTATGAGCTAGCTCTGCCACCCAGCCGAGCAGAGGTTCATCCCAGTGTTCCACGTCTCCATTCTCCGGAAGTGTCATGGTGACCCGACTCATGTTTTGGATTTCAGTTCAGTCCAGTTGGACAAGGAACTATCATATGTTGAGGAGCCTGTAGCTATATTGGACAGGCAAGTCAGAAAGCTCAGATCGAAGAATATTGCCTCAGTTAAGGTTAAGTGGAGGGGTCATCCAGTCGAGGAGGCGACTTGGGAGACCGAGCAGGATATGCGGAGTCAGTACCCTCATCTTTTCACAGCTTCAGGTATGTTTCTATACTCGTTCGAGGACGAACGATTTTCTTAAGAGGGGGAGGATGTAACGACCCAGTCGGTCGTCTTATGAATTAGCGCCTCGATCCCCTATTAACCGCTTCTCCCATGTCTATTTATGTTATTGGAACTTGTCGTAGCGTTGAGTGATGAAATTCGGGGTGATTTTGGACACATAGTCCATAAATATGGAATTTAGCTTTAGAAATATGGTCGTAGCTAGAGCTGTGTGAAGACGGATCCGGAATCGAATTATGTCGACTCCGTTAGCTCTGTTGGGTGATTTCAGGGTTAGGAGCGTGTTCGGAATGTGTTTTCAATGTAGGTTGTGGATTTAGGCTTGAATTGGTGAAAGTTAGAATTTCGGCGATTTCGGCCGACAGGTGAAATTTTGATATCAGACTCAAAATGGAATTCCGAAAGCGACAGCAGGTCCATAATGTCATTTATGACCTGTGTGCAAAATTTGAGGTCATTCGGATGAGTTTGAGACTTTGTGAACAACTGAACCATTTTGGTTCTGAAGTCTCGCACCTGCGATGGTATTTCCGCAGGTGCGAACACGCACGTACGAAGGGGGTGCCGCAGGTGAGACCCCAGGTCATTTAATGAATTTCCGCACTTGCGATTGGGTTTCCGCAGGTGCGATCCCAGTGTCATAGGTGCGAAATATCTGGGCTGGTTATACCAAAAATCCGAGGTTTGAAATTCATAATTCCAAAATCGATTTTGATCTCGGAACTTGGCGATTTTCAGTGGGATTTGAAGAGGAGAATCATATGTAACGTTTTCTAACCTTAATCCATTTGTATATCAATAATCTCTATCATTTTTCCTCAATCTAATCAATGAAATTGGATGAAAAACCATTAAAATGGGATGAAATTTCCCCAAGTAGAAATATGAGGATTTAGGGAGATTTAGACGTCGGATTTTGTTGATTCTTGTTCGAGTGGGTTCATGAGCGAATGGGTGTTCAGGAAGTATAAATTTTACCCGATTCCGAGACGTGGGCCCAAGGGACTTTTTGGTTGAATTTCTTAATTTCGCGTTTTAGCTTTATAAATAATTAGCTATTTTGTTCCCTTGAACTGATATTTATACCATGCAATCGATTTGAATAGATTGGGCCACCTGGAGTCAGATACTCATGGCAAGAGCATGGTATTGAGTTGATTAGCGCATTCAAGGTAAGTGGCTTGCCTAATTCTGTGTTGGGGACTTTCCCTTAGGCATTTTTATACTAATTTTGTTACGTGGACACCGTGTACGTGAAGTGAATAGTGCGTACATGGGTCACTGTTGCTAAAATCCTATTTTTACTTCCATGAAATCACTCATTTTCATTCATATGTTACTGTTTCCTATCTTAATTGAGTAGATAGTTTATGAGTAAGCATGCCTACCTGTTCTTACTTGATTTCCTCTTATTTGCTACTACTCGCACCAAGTTTAGGTAGCTTCACTTTATTCTTGCTTGTTGTTTCCCTGGACTGTTTAATTTAACCATAATTGACATACTTCTACTTTGCATATTTAAATTGAGACTACGGACCGAGATCTAGGAGCTTTCCACCTGTACTGCATTTCATATTTAAATTGGGACTACGGACCTAGATCTGGGAGCTTTCCCCCTATACTGAAATGCATATTTAAATTGGGACTACAGACAGAGATCCGGGAGCTTTCCCCTTGTACTGCATTGCACTTTTGCTGTTGAAATATATGTTGTGCTAAGCCGAGGGATCTTTTTCTGTTATTAATTCTTCAAGTTTCCATTAATCTTGTTTATCATTGCTTATCTATATTTCACTGTTTTAAATTATATATCGACTTGTTTTAAAAACTCAGTAGGGCCTCAACATTACCTCATCACTACTTGACTGGGGTTAGGCTCTGCACTTACGAAGTACCGAATGTGGAGTACTCACGTCCTTTCCTGCGCATGTTTTCCCGCGTGACACCAAATTTAGCAGCAGCCAGGAGACCGCGAGGTAATTCTACCGCGTCCGCAGAATCCCACGAGTCCCCTTCTACTCAAGTATAGGCATATAAGACTTATGTATTTTTCCACTGTTTCATTGTATAGAGCTACATTTAGTACAGAGCTTGTGACTATAGTGACATTTCAGGTTTTGGGAAGTGAAAGTGTATATGCTGAGCAGCAAGGTTATATCTACTTGAGTTCTTTTCTGTCTTTAGTTTTATTGATTCTATCATTTTTCGCAAATTTTAGGCTTACCTAGTCGTAGAGACTAGGTGCCGTCACGATACCTTTCGGAGGAAAAAATGAGTCATGACAGAATATTTCTGTATGGTGATTCTGGAATTGAGAGCGCGATTGAAAGTGATTCCGGAAGTTGAAGCAGATCCGTAATGTCAAATATGATTTGTGTGCAAAATTTGAGGTCAATCAGACGTGATTTGATAGGTTTCGGCATCGAACATGGAAGTTTGAAATTTCAAAGTTCATAAAGTTTGAGTTTGAGTGCGATTCATGACTTCGGCATTGTTTGATGTGATTTGAGGTCTCGATCAAGTCCGTGGGATGTTATGGGACTGAGTCGTGTGATTGGACGGGGTCCCGAGGGCCTCGGGTGGATTCCGGGTAGTTAACGGATCAAATTGAAGTTGGAAGAGGAGCTGGAGTTGCTGATGTTTGGTGTGACCGCACCTGCGAGGATTTGGCCGCAGGTGCGGCTTTGGTGCCGCAGGTGCGGCTTTGGCGCCGCAGGTGCGAGAGTGGGCTGGCTTGGCTGGGATCGCAGGTGCGATGGAATTTCCGCACCTGAGAAGGTGCAGATGCGGGCAATGGGTCGTAGGTGTGGATCCGGCTGGAGGAGAAGGAAGCCATAGGTGCGGGCTCTTGGGCAAACCTGCGGAAGCGCAGGTGCAAGGACTTGATCGCAGGTACGAAAATCGGCCTGGGCAGAATATTTTAAAACAAGGATCTTGGTTCATTTTTATCATGGATTAGGCGATTTTAGGAGAGCTTCAAGAGGGGAATTTCATCATCAATGTCAAGGTAAGTTATTCCCACTCATCTCAAGTTAAATACAAGGTATATGCATGGATTAAAACATGAAAAATTGTGGGAAAATTGGGAAATTTTGAAGAAAAACCTAGAAATGGTATTTTGGATTTTCACCACGAATTTGAGCATTGAATTTAGAGTAAATTGTACATTTGAACTAGTAAAGCTATGGGTAGAATATATCTTCGAGAAATTTCGGATTCCGGGCAAGTGGGCCCGAGGGCATTTTTGTCAATTCACTGAGCGAAGTTGGGAAATTATATAATTTGAATTATTGCAAATATTAGAGTATATTTTCATTGGTGTGTCGTTGTTTGGATAGTTTTGGAACATTGTGCGTCCATTGGAGTCGTCGGAAGGGCTTGGAAGCCGGTTATGGAACTTCGGAGTGAGGTAAGTCTCCTTTCTAACTTTGTGAGGGGGAATTGTCCCCCTAGGTGAACTAATTAAATATGTGCTACTATCTGTGGGGGATATGTACGCACGAGGTGACGGGAGTCCGTGCGTAGCTACTATTATGCCGTGTCCGGGTAGTCTAGGACCCACTAGCATGCCTTACGTGTTGTATATGCGATCCTGCCAATAATATTAGACTGATAATGATATTGAATTTGTAACTCATTTCCTACGAAGGCTAGAGTGTACCTTCTTAATTACTTAGAAAGAGAATTGACTCCTCTGTGGATAATTGTACTCCGGATAAGGTTATATTATTGAATATTATTAAACTTGGCAAATGAATTTCGAGAAAAGATTTAAATACTAATTTTTGTAATTTTTAAAAGAGAAATTTGTCATTTACTTGAGTATTTATTTTCCCAATGTAGTCGGGGTGGACTGTTAAGGATTGTGCAAGACTGCATGTGACCGCTTCGCAATTTACATTCCGCGAGCAGAGTGTTATTTCCCCAACTCTCATGGGAGCGGGTCGTACGCCATGAAGGGATTGAAAGATGCACTTATGGTTCGGGCAGTTTGACCCTCGGCAGTGCATAGATATTATTATTTTATGGCAAAGATGCACTTATGGTTCGGGTCGTTCGACCATCGGCAGTGCACATATATGCTTATTGTTATGGCTCAGGCCGGTTGTCCTTATCCCATATGCGCATGCTAAATTGTTGAATGTTTTTCATGGATTTTGAAGTGATAAGATATTTGGGGGGAAATAAAGAAGTAATTGTTTATTTAAGAAATTTGGGGGAAAATAAAGAAGTAATTATTTATTTAAGAAATTTGGGGGAAAATGAGGAAGTAGTAATTGTTTATTTACTTTCAGTATTTATTTAAATTACAGTTATCCGTAATGCATACTATTTTATCATCCTCGTATGCCTATTGCTGATATCATATTGCGCTAAATTAATTTGTTTGACCTTAGTGAGTGTCTAATTCGACCTCTCGTCACTACCTCTCTGAGGTTAGGTGGGCAACTTACTGAGTACACGTTGTTTTCGTACTCATGCTACACTTGTTGTGCATTTCTATTGCACAGGTACCTTCATAGCGATGTGGCTGGTTTGGAGAATTAGGCGAGCTGCATTATCCAGAGGTGATCCACAGCTGACAGAGTCTCCCTCGTATTGTATTATTTTATTTTAATTTTCTTGTCCAATTGTATTTCGGACAAGCTTTGTAGAAATTGTAAAATTCTTAGAATTTTCTCATGCACATATGACACCGGGTTCTGGGATGTGTTTGGGATTTAATTTAATAAATGGAATGGTTTACCTGTTGTATGTATTTGATAAGTTTTATTCGCTATGATAACTTGTAAGTGAAAGGTAACGATTTTGGAAAAGATGTTAAACATGAATTTATTTCGACTAATTAATGATTGGCTTGCCTGACGGTGGTGTCCGGCGCCATCACGACTTTAGTAGGTTTTGGGTCGTGACAACTTGGTATCAGAGCATATGGTTCCCTTAGGTCTCACGAGTCATGAGCAAGTCCAGTAGAGTCTTGTGGATCGGTACGGAGACGTCTGTACTTATCTTTGAGAGGCTACCAGGTTATTAGGATTACTTCCCTTCTTGATTCCTCATTGTGAGATTCGATTCCTTTGAGTCTTATGCCTATGTTTCTTCCTACTTAATCTTATACGTCGCGAAGCGCTTTCTATGAATCGGTAATTTGAGGAATTGAAATGGTGCTACGAATATGATGCGAGATGTTTTCCATGTGTAATTTGTTGGGGGCTGTTTTTGTGGCCCTGCGGAAGGATAATATGTTGTTTCAGCTCAGTAATTGTGTTTCTGAGAGCCTTAAGGCTATGCTCAGGTAATGATGATGCTTACGATTGGTTATCACGCGATGTCGATATGATGATAGAATGTTTGCCCATAGGTTGGGGGTGATGAATGGCTTGAAGGGAGGTCTTCTCAGAGTGTGATTTCGAGATTTCAGTATTTTAGTTCCGTCAGAGGAAAGGAATTTGGATTATAAATGGTCAGGTTTTGGATTGATAAAGTAGTAAGACTCAGTGTTTTCAAGTAAGGTGGAGTATTCACCTGTGATATGTTAAGTCGTCAGTGCCATGGTTTCTTCGGTTGCATGGGGTCAGAGTATCGTGAAGAAGTATTGAAGAATGTAGTTGGCAGAGACTGTGTTCAGTACTGGATGAGCATTGATAATGAAGGAGGCTCGAGATAGATGATCTTCAGAGAGTTTGAAGTCATGGTGAACTGCCGGTTTAAGAGCTGCAGGAAATGATATTGAATTGAGGCAGCAATTGGGCAGCATACGATGAAGGAAGACATGTGACAAGTGCTAGGCGGCGGTTCCCTTTCTAAAAGGCCAGGTGTAAGGAACAGAGGTTAGGTAGTTGTTTAAAGGAATGAGTTTAACAAGCGGGAGAGTGGCAGCGTAGCACATGAGTTCAGTGGTAAGATAGTTGCCTACCTTGAGGGAAAGTTTGAGAGTTTTTGTGGATGGTGATTGGGTCCACGAGCTTAAGTTGAAATGTGGGTCATTTCGGCGGAAGTTTGGATATAGCAGAGAGGAGTTGTTTATATGAAGAAGGATGTCGTATAGCTTGGAATTAGAAGATATTGTCGCGCATTTAATAGATTTCCATGAGCAGCGGACGGACTAGTAAAGTTGGTAAATGAAGCAGGGCGTAGGATGGGGTATTGATGTCGCAGAGAGTGTGCATTTCAGCGTCGTTGGAAGGTGTCCGTTGATGATTTCCACAGGTGGGTTATCTCCGTTGAACAGGTTAGCGGTGGCATGGTTGGCAAGTTTCTGCGAGGGATTCTAATGGCTATTCGGTAGGAGGCAGAATGTGTGATTGATGTGAGAGAATTTGAGTAATTAGGGAGTGCTGACAAGAGAATTTGGAAGAATTGTGTAACGACCCGACGGGTCGTTTTTGCGTTATGGGACCCCGTTCCCCTAAATGAAACTCCCCATAGCGGCTTATTGTGATTTATGACATGCGGGGGCGCGTGTTCCGGGATTCGGAAGTGTTTAGAGCGATATTGGAACACTTAGTTCCTTAAGGTTGGCCTTTTTGGCCAAGTTTGAATTCGATCAACATTTTTAGTAAACAACCTCGGAATCCAGTTTCGACGGTTTCGGTAGCTTCGTATGATGATTTTGGACTTGGGCGTATGTTCGGAGTGGGTTTTGGATGACCCGGGAGCGTTTCGGCGCCCAATATCGAAATAAGAATTTCCTTAAGTTCATATTGTGGTTTGGAACGTGTTTTTGTGTTATCGAGATCCGAACGGAATTTCCAGATTGGGAATAGTTCTGTTATGTCATTTACGACTTTCCTGCAAAATTTGGTGTCATTCCGAGTAGTATAGGTCGGTTCGGCACATTGTTAACGAATTCTAGAAACTTAAAGTTCCTAAGTTTGGTTCTAGGGGTTTTGAGGTGTGATTTTGAGTTTTAGCGTTGTTGTGGGTGTTCCGAAGGCTCGAGCGAGTCTGTATTATGATTTGGGACTTGTCGGAATATTTGAATGGGGGCTCGGGTGGTCCCAGGTGCCTCTCGGGCACCAAACAAGGCCAAAAATCAGCTGAAGCAGTTGCTGGTGCACCTGATCTGGTGTGACCACAGGTGCGGTTGCCCAGTCGCATGTGCGGGACCGCTCATGCGGTCCCAACCTCGCAGGTGCGACCCCAGATGGGCTGCCTAGTTCTCGCAGGTGCGGAGCCGCATGTGCGGACTCCTGCCCGCAAGTGCGAGCCCAGGCCCCTTGCCCCCCTTTCGCAGGTGCAAGTTCTTTGTTGCAGGCGCGAGACCGCAGATGCGGTTGTTGAGTCGCAGGTGCGGAAACCCCTGTAGGCAGTAAGGTCTTTAAATGCGGCACTCCATTTTCTTCCACCATAGACGATCTTGAGAGCTTGGAAAAGAGTCCCACGACCTAGCTACTAAAAGGTAAGTGAATTCTATCCTAAAGTTAGTTAATGCATGAATTCCTAGTTGAATTTAACTACCTAATTAGTGAAAAATTAAGGATTTGGGTAGTAATCTAGGGATTTCGAGAATTTAGAGAATTACCCATGAGTTGGCTATGAATTCATACAAAAATCATATATTAACGATCCTTAGGTTATGGGTGAGTGTTTCCTTAGAGAATTTTTAGAATCCGAGCATGCGGGCCCGGGGTTGGATTTTGGGATTTCTTCAAGAATGATGAATTTGACTAAATAGTAGGAGAATTCCATGCTTTGAGTATAATTTGATATATTTATGTAATGTTTTGATTAGTTTCGAGTCCTTGGGTGACGAGTTCGGAGTTTCGGGAGCATTCTTGACCCGGAGAGTAGGTTCGACGCGAGGTGAGTCTCCTTTATAACCTTGTAAGAGGGAACTATCCTCCTAGGTAATTTTACATGCTATGTGCTATGTTTGTGGGGGCTACGTACGCACAAAGTGACGAGAGTCCATACGTAGCGACTATTATTGTTATGTCCGGGTAGTTAGGCCTACACCATGCCTTGTGGTTTTCCTTGAAATGAACTATATGCTTAATGAATTAATGTTACATGCGGCTTGTTTCCCTGAGATCATGGAATTTGAGAAATTTTAAGGAATTGTTCACTGAAAAGTAATTTATAAAGAATAATGTGTGAATTGTGTGTGCATGTGACCGCTTCGCAATTTAAATTCCGCGGGCGGAATGTTATTTCCCCCACCTTCATGGGAGCGGGCTGTACGCCACGGCGAGATTGGAAGATATATTATGGTTTGGGTCGTTCAACCCTCGGTAGTGCACGGATATGATCATTATGATGGCTCAGGCTGGTTGTCCTTATCCTGTATGTGCATGCTAAATTGTTAATGATTCTTTTATGAATATTGAGTGGTCATATATTTTAAAAAAAAAGGAATAATGAAGTAGTAATTGTATATTTACTTCCAGTATTTATTTGAATTACTTTTATTTTTAATGTTACTGTTTTTATCATCCTTGTATGTATATTACTAATATTATATCTTGTTTAATAATTTTGTTAGACCTTATTGAGTGTCAAGTCGACCTCTCGTCACTACTTCTTTGATGTTAGGCAGGATACTCACTGGGTACATATTTGTTTATGTACTCATGCTACGCTTCTGTACTTAATTGTATATGTTCTAAGGCTAGTGCATCTAGTTATCTGACCGGAACTCGATTCTGATCATAGTTGGACCTGAATTCACGGTGAGTTGCTTCTCCTTACGATCCTTGGCAGCACTATGGATTTTCTTTTGCTTATTTCCCGTTTATTTCTTTCAGACAGTGGGACTGTATATTATATCTTTTGTATATTCTGTTAGTATGCCCGTAGGACTTGTGCCACTAGTTCCTAGCACACACGTGGTAGTTATTATGGATCACGGGTATGTATATATATTGGCTCACACCTCCTTATGACCGCTTTTGATTAAAACTGGCTAATTATCCTTTTTGATTTATGTTTTAAGCTTTAAAAACTTGGTATATGTTTAAATGTTTAATCAAACAAGAAAGAACCCTTCGTAAAATGAGTGTTGTCTTGCCCGACCCCGCTGTTGGGCGCCCTCACAACCTGAGTTAGGATTTTGGGTTGTGACAACATGGTATCAGAGCTCTAGGTTCACGTAAATCTCAGGAGTCACGGGCAAACCCAGTAGAGTCTTGCGGATCGGTACGAAGACGTATGTACTTATCTGTAGGAGGCTATAGGGTGTTAGGAAAACCTCTCCTTATTTTTATTCTATCGTGAAGTCGATGGTTTACTAAATCTCATTCTTCTATTCTCTCACAGATGGTGAGAACGCGTGCATCCAATGTTCCAGACCCGGGAGGGGCCGTTACCCCCGTTGTCCGAGGCCGGTGGAGGGCACCGGCCAGAGGTAGGGGATGAGGGCGTCCCCGAGCTATTCCAGTTGCACCACCATCAAAGAATCCTACTATAGAGGAGCAGGGTGAGGTGCCCCAGCAGATCCTGCTCCAGTGGACTTTATGACGGCGCCAGGCTTCCAGGAGATCATGTGCCGTATGATGTGGTTTATGGACACTATGTCCCAGGCTGGTTTATTTCCAGCAGATCCTTCCACATCTCAGGCGGGAGGGGGCCCAGACTCCTACCACCCAGGCTGCAGGTCAGGCAGCAGCATTACATCATACCCCGGGTACACTTCCCGTAGGTGGGGTCCATCATGTAGCAGCAGCACCTGAGCCCAGACCAGCTGCGGACGACGATCCACAGAAGTTATTGGATAGATGGACTCGATTGCACCCTCCAGTCTTCGAGGGTGAGTGAGGCGAGGATGCCCAGGATTTTGTTGACAGGTGCAGGGACAGGCTGCACAATATGAGGATATTAGAGTCCCATGGAGTGGACTTCACTACCTTCCAGTTAGAGGGCAAAGCTCGCAGATGGTAGCAGTCTTATATTCTCAGCAGGCCAGCAGATTCTCCTCCTATCACTTGGGAGCAGTTCACTCAAATGTTTCTAGACAGGTATATCCCACCCTTTGATAGGGAAGAGCTGCGGTATCAGTTTGAGCAGTTGAAGCAGGGACAAATGTCAGTGACGGATTATAAGGCTAGATTCTCAGAGTTGTCTCGCCACGCACTTATGATATTACCTACTGATGCTTAGAGAGTGTGGCGATTTGTGGCAGGGCTGCACTCCAGTATTAGGGCCGACATGGCCCGAGAGGTGGAGATGGGGACTCCCTGTCAGTTGGTGGTCGAGATAACTTGTCGGATTGAGGGATATCAATCGAGGGGCAGAGAGCAGGGTCAGCAGGACAAGAGAGCCAGATTCTCCGGAGATTTTAGAGGTGCCCCAGTTAGGGGCAGGGGTCAGTTCGGTAGAGGTCACCCCAGCAGGCCTCCATATTCAGCACCCCCACCACCTCCCCGAGGTGTTCTAGCGAGCCCTCATTTCAGTGCCATGCCAGAGCGTTCCTACCACCCTCTATCCATTCAGAGTTCACCCAGTGGTTATTCCAGTTATCCAAGATTCCCTAGTCCCTACTTTAGTGCTATTCCATAGAGTACACATCGCTCTCCGGCCATTCAATATTCCTTTTCGGGGCAGCAGGCTATGATACCTAGAGGTTGTTATGAGTGTGGGGATCCAGGTCATATAAAGAGGCATTGTCCCAGGTTTTGGGGAAAAGCAGTGCAGCAGAGTTATCAGCCTATAGGTCCAGCACCAGCCGTCAGGCCACCTAGTGGTGGGGGGCAGGTCGACATGGGTCATCCTAGAGGTGGAGGCCAGTCATGGGGAGGTCAGTCAGCTCCTGTTCATTTTGGCTGGGCTCAGTCTTCCAGTGCTCTAGCTAGATTCTATGTTATTCCGGCCAGATCAGATGCAGTGGCCTCAGACGCCGTGATCATAAGTATTATCTCAATATGTGGTAGAGAGGCTTCAGTATTATTTCATCCAGGATCCACCTATTCATATGCTTCAGCATTATTTGCTTATTTTTTGGATGCTCCTCGTGAGTCCTTGGGTTCTCCTATATTTGTGACCACTCCTGTGGTCAATTCTGTGGTGGTAGACCGGATCTATCGGTCTTGTGTGATCACCTTCTTAGTGTTCGAGACCAGAGCGGACCTTTTATTGCTCGACATGGTTGATTTTGAGGTTATTCTAGGCATGGATTGGCTATCTCCTTATCATGCCGTGCTAGATTTCCATGCCAAGACAGTTACTTTAGCCATGCCTGAGTCGCGTAGGCTGGAGTGGAGAGGTTCCTTTGTTAGTGCAGCCAGCCGGGTTATTTCATTCATGAAGGCTCGACATATGGTCGAGAAGGGTTGCCTGGCCTATCTTGCTTATGTGCGGGGCACCACCGTCGAGTCTCCGATGATTGATTCAGTGCCAGTTGTTCGAGAGTTTGCTGATGTATTTCCTTCAGACCTTTCGGGCATGCCTCCGGATCGTGATATTGATTTCTGCATTGATTTAGCTCCAGGCACCCAACCTATATCTATTCCTCCGTACCGTATCGCTTCGAAAAAGTTGAAGGACTTGAAGGAGTAGCTTGAGGAGTTGTTGGCTAAGGGGTTCATCAGACCGAGTGTATCGCCGTGGGGTGCTCCAGTTCTATTCGTGAAGAAAAAGGATGGGTCCATGAGGATGTGTATTGATTACCGCCAGTTGAACAAGGTCACCATTAAGAACAAGTACCCTTTGCCGCGCATCGATGATTTGTTTGACCAGTTGCAGGGGTTCTAAGATTGATTTGAGATCGGGATATAATCAGTTGATGATTCGGGCCTCAGATGTTCCGAAGACTGATTTTCGCACGAGGTATGGCCATTATGAGTTCCTGGTGATGTCCTTTGGCTTGACTAATGCCCCGACAACATTTATGGACTTGATGAACAGTGTGTTCAGGACGTATATTGATTCCTTTGTCATTTTCTTCATTGATGACATTTTGATTTGCTCATGTATCCTGGGGGAGCATGAGCAGCATTTGAGAGTTGTGCTCCAGACTTTGCGAGAATAGAAGCTATATGCTAAGTTCTCCAAGTGTGAGTTCTGGTTGGATTCCGTGGCATTCTTGGGGCATGTGGTATCCGGAGAGGGTATCAAGGTTGATCCTCAAAAGATTGAGGCAGTTCATAGTTGGTCGCGTCCTACTTCAGCTACAGAGATCAGGAGCTTTTTGGGCCTAGCAGGCTATTATTGCCGATTTGTGGAGGGGTTCTCTTCTATTGCAGCTCCATTGACTAGATTGACTCAAAAGAATACCCCGTTTCGATGTTCCGACGAGTGTGAGGCAAGCTTTCAGAAGCTCAAGGCAGCATTGACCTCATCACCAGTTCTGGTATTGCCTTCCGATTCGGGGATTTATACAGTGTATTGCGACGCTTCACGCGTTGGTTTGGCATGTGTGTTGATGAAGGAAGGGAGAGTTATTGCTTATGCTTCCGCCAGCTGAAGGTTCATGAGAAGAATTACCCTATGCATGATTTAGAGTTGGCGGCGATTGTTCATGCTCTTAAGATTTGGAGGCATTACTGTATGGAGTGTCCTATGAGGTTTATACAGACCACCGTAGCTTGCAACACTTGTTTAAGCAGAGGGAGCTTAACTTGAGGCATCGAAGATGGATTAATTTATTGAAGGATTATGATATCACCATTCCTTATCATTCGGGCAAGGCAAATGTGGTAGCAGATGCCTTGAGCAGAAAGGCAGGGAGTATGGGTAGTTTGGCTTACATTGCAGCAGAGGAGAGACCTCTAGCCTTGGACATTCAGTCCTTGGCTAATCTCCTAGTGAGGTTAGACCTTTCAGAGCCTCGCCGAATTTTAGCACATGGGGTTGCTCAGTCTTCGTTATTGGAAGAGATTAAGGCTCGGCAGTTTGATGATCCGTACTTGGCAGAGCTTCGAGAGACAGTGGTTCAGGGTGGTGCCAAGGAGGTTACTATTGGCGAGGATGGTGTTCTGAGACTTCAAGGAATTTTATGTGTTCCTAATGTCGATGGCATGATAGGGAGGATTTTAGAGGAGGCACACAGTTCTCAGTATTCTGTTCATCCTGGTGCTACGAAGATGTATCGTGATTTGAAGCAGCATTACTGGTGGAGGCGGATGAAGAAGAACATTGTGGAGTATGTGGCTATGTGTCTTAATTGCCAGCAGGTTAAGTATGAGCACCAGAGGCCTACTTCAGTAGATGCCCATTTGGGAGTGGAAGTGGGAACGCATCACTATGGACTTCGTGGATGGGTTGCCTCGGACTCTGCGGAAGGTTGATGTGGTTTGGGTCATTGTGGATAGATTGACCAAATCGGCGCATTTCATTCCAGTGGCTACTACATATACTTCTGAGAGGTTGTCACAGATCTACATTTGGGAGATAGTCCGGTTGCACGGTGTGCCAGTGTCCATTATATCAAATCGAGGTCCTCAATTCACCTAGCACTTCTGGAGAGCATTGCATAATGAGATGGGTACCCAGATAGACCTCAGCACATCATTTCACCCTCGGACTGATGGCCAGTCAGAGCGTACAGTTCAGATATTGGAGGACATGCTCAGGGCATGTGTGATTGACTTTGGAGGTCAGTGGGACCATTTCTTACCTTTGACCGAGTTTGCTTACAATAATAGTTATCAATCCAGCATTGAGATGGCTCCATTTGAGGCTTTGTATGGTCGGCGATGTCGTTCTCCTATCGAGTGGTTTGAGCCTAGCTACGCTAAGTTATATGGCACCGACCTGGTGATGGATTGGAGAGGGTGAAGTTGATTCAGGAGAGGCTCCGCACAACACAGTCTAAACAGAAGACTTACGCGGATCAGAGAGCGCGTGATGTATCATTTATGGAGGGAGATAAGGTCCTGTTGAAAGTCTCTCCAATGAAGGGTATTATGAGGTTTGGGAAGAAGGGCAAGCTGAGCCCAAGGTTTATAGGTCCCTTCGAGGTGTTGAGGTGAGTTGGGGAGGTTTCTTATGAGCTAGCTTTACCTCCCAGTTTGTTAGGAGTTCATCCAGTCTTTCATGTATCCTTGCTCCACAGGTACCACGCCAACTTCTCTCATGTGGTTGATTTCAGCACTATTCAGTTGGATGAGAGGTTGGGCTACGAGGAGGAGCCAATTGTTATTATTGATAGCTAGGATCGCCACTTGAGGTCCAAAAGAGTTTCTATGATGAAGGTCCAGTGGAGGGGCCAACCGGTCGAGGAAGCGACCTGGGAGTCCGAGGAGGACATGCGGAGCAGATATCCGCACTTATTTAGCACTTCAGGGATGATTCTAGACCCGTTCGAGGAAGAACGTTTGTTTAAGAGGTGGAGAATGTAACGACCCGACCGGTCATTTTTGCGTTATGGGACCCCGTTTCCCTAAATGAAACTCCCCATAGCGGCTTATTGTAATTTATGACTTGCGGGGGCGGGTGGTCCGGGATTCAGAAGTGTTTAGAGCGATATTGGAACACTTAGTTCCTTAAGGTTGGCCTTTTTGGCCAAGTTTGACTTCGGTCAACATTTTTAGTAAACAACCTCGGAATCGAGTTTCGACGGTTCTGATAGCTTCGTATGATAATTTTTGACTTGGGCGTATGTTCGGAATGGGTTTTGAATGACCTGGGAGCGTTTCGGCGCCCAATATCGAAATAAGAGTTTCCTTAAGTTCTTATTGTGGTTTGGGATGTGTTTTTGTGTTATCAAGGTCCGAATGGAATTCTAAGACCCGGAATAGTTCTATTATGTCATTTATGACTTGCCTGCAAAATTTGGTGTCATTCCGAGTAGTGTAGGTCGGTTCGGCGCATTGTTAGTGAATTTTAGAAACTTAAAGTTCCTAAGTTTGATTCTAGGGGTTTTGAGGTGTGATTTTGAGTTTTAGCATTGTTCTGGGTGTTCCAAAGGCTCGAGCGCGTCCGTATTATGATTTGGGACTTGTTGGTATATTTGGACGGGGGCTCGGGTGGGCCCAGGTGCCTCTCGGGCACCAAACGAGGCCAAAAACCAGCTGAAGCAGTTGCTGGTGCACCTGATCTGGTGTGACCGCAGGTGCGGTTGCCCAGTCACAGATGCGGGACCGCTCTTGTGGTACCAGCCTCGCAGGTGCGACCCCAGGTGGGCTGCCTAGTTCTCGCAGGTGCGGAGCCGCATGTGCGGACTCCTGCCCGCAGGTGCGAGCCCAGGCCCCTTGCCCCCCTTCTGCAGGTGCGAGTTCTTTCTCGCAGGCGTGAGACTGCAGGTGTTGTCGTCGAGTCGCAGGTGTGGAAACCCCTGTAGGCAGTAAGGTCTTTAAATGCGAGATTATCCCATTTTCACTCCATTTTCTTCCACCATAGACGATTTTGAGAGCTTGGAAAAGAGTCCCACGACCTAGCTACTAAAAGGTAAGTGAATTCTATCCTAAAGTTAGTTAATGCATGAATTCCTAGTTGAATTTAACTACCTAATTAGTGGAAAATTAAGGATTTGGGTAGTAACCTAGGGCTTTCGAGAATTTAGAGAATTACCCGTGAATTGGCTATGAATTCATACAAAAATCATATATTAACGATCCCTAGGTTATGGGTGAGTGTTTCTTTCGAGAATTTTTGGAATCCGAGCATGCGGGCCCGGGGTTGGATTTTGGGATTTCTTCAAGAATGATGAATTTGACTAAATAGTTGGAGCATGATTTGAGTATAATTTGATATATTTACATAACTGATTAGTTTCGAGACCTTGGGTGACGAGTTCGGAGTTTCGGGCGCATTCTTGACCCAGGGAGTAGGTTCGACGCAAGGTGAGTCTCCTTTCTAACCTTGTAAGAGGGAACTGTCCCCCTAGGTGATTTAAATGGCAATGTGCTAATGTTTGTGGAGGCTACGTATGCACAAAGTGACGAGATTCCATACGTAGCGACTATTATTGTTATGTCCGGGTAGTTAGGCCTACACCATGCCTTGTGTTTTTCCTTGAAATGAACTATATGCTTAATAAATTAATGTTACATGCGGCTTGTTTCCCTGAGATCATGGAATTTGAGATATTTTAAGGAATTGTTCACAGAAAAGTAATTTATAAAGAATAATGTTTGAATTGTGTGTGCATGTGACCACTTCGCAATTTAAATTCCGCGAGCGGAATGTTATTTCCCCCACCCTCATGGGAGCGGGCCGTACGCCACGGCGAGATTGAAAGATATATTATGATTTGGGTCATTCGACCCTCGGCAGTGCACATATATGATCATTATGATGGCTCAGGACGGTTGTCTCTATCCTGTATGCGCATGCTAAATTGTTAATGATTCTTTTATGGATATTGAGTGGTCAGATATTTTTTTTAAAAAAAAATAGGAATAATGAAGTAGTAATTGTATATTTACTTCCAGTATTTATTTGAATTACTGTTATTTTTAATGTTTACTTTTTTTATCATCCTTGTATGTCTGTTACTGATATTATATCTTGTTTAATCATTTTGTTGGACCTTAGTGAGTGTCAAGTCGACCTCTCGTCACTACTTCTTCGAGGTTAGGCGGGATACTCACTGGGTACATATTTGTTTATGTACTCATGCTACGCTTCTGTACTTAATTGTACAGGTTCTGAGGTTGGTGCATCTAGTTATCAGATCGGAGCTCGATTCTGATCATAGTTGGACCTGACTTCACGGTGAGCTTCTTCTCCTAACGATCCTCGGCTGCACCATGGAGTTTCATTTGCTTATTTCCCGTCTATTTCTATCAGACAGTGGGACTGTATATTATATCTTTTGCATATTCTTATAGTATGCCCGTAGGACTTGTGACACTAGTTCCTGGCACACACGTGGTAGTTATTATGGATTACGAGTCTGTATATATATTGGCTCACGCCTCCTTATGACTTCTTTTGATTAAAACTGGCTAATTATCGCTTTCGATTTATGTTTTAAGCTTTAAAAACTTGGTATATGTTGAAATGTTTATCAAACAAGAAAGAACCCTTAGTAAAATAAGTGTTTGTTGCCCGACCCCGCTGTTGGGCGCCCTCACGACCTGAGTTAGGATTTTGGGTCGTGACAAATTGGACGGATTGGTTGAGCAAGATCATGTTGACAAAGGAGAAAGGATCTCAGTAGGGTCTAGAGTGGTGCAAGGAGTAGCTTCGGACTAAGTGGGGGAGTCCCACCATCTGCAGTAGGGTGGTAGGACTGTCTTCTCATGGGGTTGCGGATTTTTAGCGTGTTGGCAAGTTATTACAGCTACGGGAAAGGAGTAAAATGGTAATTGTGCATGTGATTTGATAAATGTATGCAAAAGTTGGTCCTATCGGACCAGGGATAGGCTTTGAAAGATTCATAAATTATGCTTAAGACATAGGCGAGTTGTAAGTGTAGTGACTCAGTCGTGTTTCATTGGAAAGGGTGTTCATGTGCTAGAAGAGCCTTGGATTTGATTGTATTCGGGGCCAGTCAGAGTGGGTGGCTCTCAGCAACGGTCCTAGTAAATTCTAAGGTTAAGAACGTGGTGTTTAAGATTTTCAGGCAGCAATATGATTAAGAGTCGAGCTTTTGCAGTATAATTCCTGAGAAAGGGAAAATAATTGGAGTGTTCTATGTTATTTTCAGCATGTATTGGAGGAGTGAGAGAAAAAACACCGGGTTGTATAAAGATTATTAGGAGGGTATAATACGGGTTGCGGGATTTTAGGTAGCATGGTCTCGTGAATCAAAGTCACTCGGGATGAGTGAGGGTTGAGTTTTCTATGAGTTGGAGGAAGTTACTATTATTCCTGAGGCAATTAAAGATGATTAAAAGAATATAGATTGATTAGCCATGGTTGAAATGGCACATTTACGGCGGTGATCAGTTCCTTCGGTGTGATTAAATTATGCATGTGGTTGGGCCGGTATGTGCGGCCTTGTCGGCCGTCATAATAGATTTCATGTGGCATCATTTGAGTGCTATGGCCTGTCAGGTGTAGGTGGATCCCGGAAGGGTTATGGTGGTTCAGACCACTACTTAAGCATTTGCATGTGTTGTGATTATGGGAATTTACTCGTGTGTCGTGATGGTACTCTTGAATTGATTTAAGAAAAAAAGTTTCTACAGATGACGTGTTCACCCTATTGGTGGTTCAGAAGTTGTGATGGAATTATTGCACTATCTCATATTGACATGTTAGGTGCGGTAAGCAGTATGTAAATGGGAGTAAGAATCGAGATTGCGGTTCGGTGTTAACAAGGATGTCATGAGCTCGGATGAGAAGTTTAGAGTAAGCTGGTGTTACCTTCACTGTCACCTGAGATCGATATTCGGTGAAAGAGGCTTTGTACCCTGGTCATGGGTTCTTGATGTGTTTTGCAGTATTAGTGTGGTCGGTGATGCGGATATGCAGACTTGTTACCTGGTGTGGACGGTCGTGGAAGCATGACCTCGGGAAGATTGTATAAATATGACATGTAGTCACCTGATTGGTTGAAGATTTATACCAAGTATAAGGAAGTGCAATATTTCTTTATTGAGGGTTTATGCCTGGGAGGCGTTCAGTTCATTTGGTTGTGGATTGTGGGGTGTTTGTCCCGGCTATGATGGTTGTTCTTGCGTATTATGAGAGGAAGTGGGTTAATATGGACCCAGGTAAAGCTATTAACTTAGTTTGGTGCGAGGAAGGTAGACCCGATGTTTGTGGATGGATTTAAATATGATTATGGGCTCCGTATGATCCAGGCATGTTCATTTCAGTAGAGCGCTTTTCATGGAAAAGTATTAGAACAGCAGATGTTGTTCCGTCTTCGTCAAATTCATGTGATAATATGATTGTGCCATGTGAGTTGTGAAACGGCTTGATAATTTCTTATGTGTTGAGATCTCCGCGTAGTGATGATGTTATCTTAGCAGGATAGCTCTTGAGATCCAGAGTATACATATATATCGCACCTTAGTTGTGCTTGAGTTTTGTGAGCATATGGCTTTATCAGTCTCCCCAGGATGGTATTATGCACTTAGCGTGCTTATGATCGATATTCAGTAATTTGTAATAGTGAGTAATTCAGCTCCGTGTATATTTTCTTATGTGAATTTTATGATGGGACCGGGTGGCACGCCGCCACGGGTATGTTTTTTCGATCGGGTTGCACGCCGCAACAGTGTGATGATGAGTAAGGTTCCTATATCTATTTTCTGAGTTTACTTTCTATTTTCTGAGCGGAGTTCATAATAAGTTGCGTGAGTTGAGTAGTCTTTTTCCTGAGTCATTTCCTTATGTATCTTGTTCGGGTTATGGCCTATTGGCGCGTTGTGGTGTCATGTGAGACTGTTGGTCATGTTTGGGATGATTTGTTGTCTGAGCAGTTCATACTGGGTGAGACGAGAATTGTGGATCAGGGATCTAGTGCGATAAGATCTTGTGAAGTATATTAAAGGACAAATGCCATTATTCGGTTCATAATGAGGTGATGATTCTAGTCAAGATGGGATATTCAATGATTTGTTAACTCTGCAATTGGTTATGAATTTCTGCACATCTCCTCTATTGTGGTGGTATCGTCAGCATTATAGCAGGATGTATGTATATATATTGTAAGGTACATTGGGAGCATCAGATTCGTGGAATATTGGTTGTTAAGGTTCAGGGAATGCCATGGTGGTTCGATGATGAATTATGTGATGCATAGTGCTAATTCGGCAAAGGTATGCAGTCATGTTCTGGTATATCGTGTGTGTCACGACCCAAAATTCATAAGGTCATGATGGCGCCGGACACCACTGTCAGGCAAGCCAATCATTAAATGGTTAAGTTAAATTTCCTGTTTTAGCATTTTTTAAAAATCATTACCTTTCACTTAACACGCAATATCTAAATAAAATCCATTAAGTAGAAATAACAGTCCAATATTCCATTTTGATAAAATACCTCCCAAACACATCCCAGAACCCGGTGATATAACTACATGAGCCATTTCTAAGAATTTTACAAATTCTACAAAGCTTGTCCGAAATACAAACTGGACAAGGAATAAAAATGAGAATACAATACATAGAGGAAGACTCTACCGACTACGGGTCGTCTCCGAGTGATGCAGCTCGTCTAAGTCTCCAAGTTAGCCATATTGCTATTAAGGTACTTGTGCAACAAAATGCACAGCAAGTGTAGCATGAGTACAAAAACAACGTATACTCAGTAAGTATCCCGCCTAACCTCGAAGAGATAGTGACGAGAGGTCGACTTGACACTCACTAAGGTCCAACAAAATAATTTAACAAGATACGATATCAGTAACAGGCATATGAGGATGATAAAAACAGTAAAATTAAAGATAACCGTAATTCAAATAAATACTGGAAGTAAATAAAAAATTACTACTTCATTTTCCCCCAAATATGTTATCACTTCAAAATCCATGAAATCATTAACAATTTAACATGCGCATACGGAATAAGGACAACGGCCTGAGCCATCTTAATAATCATATTTGCGCATTGCCGAGGGTCGAACGGCCTGAACCATAATTACATCTTTCAATCTCGCCGTGGCGTACGGCCCGCTCCCATGAGAGTGGGGGGAAATAACACTCCGCTCGCGAAATGTAAATTGTGAAGCGGTCACATGCACACACAATATTAACCATAATGTATCTTTCAATCTCGTCGTGGCGTACAGCCTGCTGCCATGAGAGTGGGGAAAATAACATTCCGCTCGCGGAATGTAAATTGTGAAGCGGTCACACATAGTCATGCACAATCAACATTCCACCCCGACTACATCGGGAAAACAAATACTCAAGTAAATGATAAATTTCTCTTTAAAAGGTCACAAAAATAGTATTTAAATATTTTCCAGAAATTCATTTTTTCCAAGTTCAGTAAGGTTTAAACATTTTGAAATTCGTCAGCAAAGATACAGGAACGGCAAATAAAACATGCTTTCGGGTCCTAAACTACCCGGACATAAACATAATAGTAGCTACGCACGGACTCCCGTCACTTCGTGCGTACATAGCCCCCACAAATAGGAGCACATATTTAATTAGTTCACCTATGGGGACAACTCCCCCTCACAAGGTTAGAAAGGAGACTTACCTCGCTCCGAAATTCCATAACCGGCTTCCAAGCCCTTCCGACGACTCCAATTGATGCACAACGCCCCAAAACTATTCAAATAACGGGGAAACCAATAAAAATTCACTCTAATACTTGTAACAATTCAAATTATATAAGTTCCCAACTCCGCTCGAAAAGTTGACCAAAATGCCCTCGGACCCATGTGCCCGGATTCTGAAATTTCTCGAAGAAAAATTCTACCCATAGCTTTACTAACTCAATTATACAATTTACTCTAATTTTCATGCTCAAATTCATGGTAAAAGTCCAAAATTTCAAATTCTAGGTCTTTCCCAAAAATCCCAAATCTATACTAATTTTCCATGTCTAAATCCATGTAAGATCACATATTTAACTCAAAAAATGGAAGAAATCACTTACCTAGTGTTTCTTGGTGAAAATCCCTCCTTGAGCTCTCCAAAATCGTCCAAACCAAATGAAATAAATGGGCCAAAACTCGTGTTTAAAACAATCTACCCAGGCTTCATCGAGTTGTACCTTGCGTTGTGCAGGTTGTACATCCTATTACAATGTTCCCTTGCTGTACACCTTCTGTTAAAATGCCCATAGATCCTTGTATAAATATCCAAATGACAAACGGTTTGAAGATATAGAAACTAGGCTCGAATATCTTTAATTTGATAGGTTGTACACCATATAACTATTTATATATTTCGATATATGAGCTTCTAAAGGTGGCTCCATGTATCAGAAAATTCTGTCGAAACTTCTCTACCAGCCATCTTCAATCGATTATAACTTTCTGATAAAATGTCCAAATAATTAATGGTATAACTTTATGGAAACTAGAATGAAAGGGTTATAACTTTTATGTTTTGAAAGTTTTCATATTCTTTATAGATTTAGATATATAAGCTTCCAAATTCAGCTTCACGATTGCACTAGTTGTTGTGCAGAAAATTTCAGCAACTCTTTGGGTCCGAAATTCATTCCGTTAACCTTCCGAAATCCACCCGGTGCCCTCGGGACCTTAACCAATTACACCAACATGTCCAAAAAATGATATGAACTCGCTCGAGGCCTCAAATCACATCAAACAACGTCGAAATCATGAATCGCACTCCAATTCAAGCTTTATGAACTTTGAAATTTCAAACTTCTACATCCGATGCCGAAACCTATCAAATCACGTCCGATTGACCCCAAATTTTGCACACAAGTCATATTTGACCTTATGGACCTGCTCCAACTTTTGGAATTGGAATCCGACCGTAATATCGAAAAGTCAAACTCTCGGTCAAACTTCTCAAAAACCTTCAAATTTCTATCTTTAGCCAAATGACTTCAAAATGACCTACGGACCTCCGAATTCACTTCCGATCGCGCTCCCAAATGCAAGATCATCATACGGAGCTATTCCCATATTTGGAATCCCAAACGGACATCAATAACACCGAAATGCACTTCAACCCAGACTTATGAAATTCCTTCTAAAATGCTAACTTCCACAATATACGTCGAAACGCTCCCGGGTTATCCAAAACCCGATCCGGACATACGCCCCAGTCCGAAATCATCGTACGAACCTGCTGAAATCTTTAGATCCTGATTCTGAGGTCGTTTACTCCAAATTCCAGTCTTAGTCTATTCTTCCAACTTAAGGCTTCTAAATGAGAATTTTCTTTCCAATTTGACTCCGAACTTCCCGAAATTCAATTCCGACCACACCTACAAGTCATAATACCTGAAACAAAGCTGCTCATGACTTCAAACCGCTGAACGACGCGTTAGAGCTCAAGAAGACCGGTCGGGTCGTTACATTCTCTCCCACTTAAACATACGTTCGTCCTCGAACGTGCCAAGAACTGCTCTGGAGTTATCTGAAATCGCTGTTTAAAACCTCGTGGACCTGCCCGTGCTACCACAACCCAGTTGAGCACATTAGCTTGATCAAATCTGAAGATGTCCTCTTTTATCCATACAATAAGCTCATAACCTAGTTCCAACACCTGAAATTCTCTGAGAGGCATGTTTCCAATGTATAAACACAGTATAAACTACCACACGAGGTATCAAAACACGACTGCGTACCTTTTCTGAGTTAGCACCATGCACCGCATAATTCACCATCTAACCACAATGACGTTCCATGAACCTTAATAGCCAAAATTCCACGAATCTGATGCTCCCAATGCATCTGCTGATATACATATACATCATGCTATAATGTTGACGATACCACCACAACGGAGGAGATGTATAGAAATTGCTAACCAATTTCAGAGTTAACCAAACATTGATTCTCTCTTTTTTGACTAAAATCATCACCTCATTACTACACTAATACTGGCCTTTGTTCTTTACCATACTTCACAAAATCTTATCGCACTGATCCCTGATCCAATAGTCTCGTCTCACCCAGTATGAGCTGCTCAGACAACCAATCAACCCATACATGACCAACAGTCTCACACGATGCCACAATGCGCCAATAGGCCACAATTCGAACATGATACATAAGGAAATGACTCAGGAAGGGACTACTCAACTCACGCAACTAACATTGATTTCCTTAGAAAAATAGGAAGAAAAACACAAGAAAAATAAATATAGGAACCTCATTCAACATCACCCTGTTTAGGCGTGCAATCCAATCCAAAAAATATACCTGTGGCGGCGTGCCACCCGATCCCATCATAAAATTCACATAAGGAGATATAAACGGAGCTGAATTGCTCACCATTACAAATTACTGAATACCGATCATAAGCACGCTAAGTGCATAATACCATCCTGGGGAGACTGATAGAGCCATATGCTACAAAACTTAAGCACAACTGAGGTGCGATATATATATATATATATACTCTGAAATCTCAAGAGCCCTCCTGCTCACATAACATCATCACTACGCTGAATCTTAACACATAGGAATTTCTCAAGCCGTTTCACAACTCACACGGTACAATAGTAACCTTATATGAAATGAACGAATATGGAACAACATCCGATATTTCAGCACCCCTCATTGAGGAGAGCTATACTGAAAGGAACACATCTTCCTCACATGAAGCCCATAATCCTGTTTAAAGCCATTCACACACTTCAAGTTGATTCTGCTCGCACCGAACTAGGCTGATAGCCTTACCTGGGTCCATAATAACCCACTTCTTCTCATAACACGCAGGAACAACCATCATAGCCGGGACAAACAACCCACAATCCACAACACAATGAACTGAACGCCTCCCAAGCATAAATTCTCACATAAGCAATATTACACTTCCTTATACTCAGTCTAAATCTTCAATCCATTACGTGACTACATGTCACACTCATACGATCTTCCCGTGGTCATGCTCCCACGACCTTTCCCACGAGGTAACAGGTCTGCACATCCATACCACCGACCACACTAATACTGCAAAATACATCAAGAACCCATGACCAGGATACAAAGCCTCTTTCACCAAACACGGATCTCAGGTGACACTAGAGACAATACCGGCTTACTCTAGACATTCAAATCCCTTCTTCTTGATCACCCGAGCTCATGACATCCTTGTCAATACCGAACCGCAATCTTGATCCTTGCTTCCAATTACATACTACTTACTGCACCTGAATGCCAATATGAGATACCGCAGGAATTCCACTATAACTCTTGAACCACTAATAGAGTGAACACCCCTTCATATAGAAACTCTTTTTTTTCTTTCTCACCTGAATTCAAGAGAACCATAACAACACACGAGTGAATTCTCATAATCACGAAACAGGCAAATCCTCAGGGGATAGTCTATACCCCCATGATCCTTCCGGGATCCGCCTACACCTGACAAGCCATAATACTTGAATGCTTCCAAATAAATCCATTACGGCGGCCGACAAGCCTCGCACACACCGGCACAAACCACATGCATAACTTAATCACAGGAACTGATCACTGTCGCACATGTTCCATTCCAACCATCGCTAACCAATCTATCTTCTTTTAATCATCCTTAATCGCCTCAGAAATAATAGTAACCCCATTCAACTCATAACAAACTCAATTCTCACTCATCCCGAGTGGCCTTGACTCACGAGACCATGCTATCTCAATCCCACAAACCGTCTCATACCCTTCTGATAACCTTTCTACACCCCGGAGTTTACTTCTCTCACTCCCCCAATACTATCCTGCACGCTGAAAAATATCATAGAACACTCTAACCATTTTACCTTTCTCAGAAATTATACTGCAAAAGCTCGATTCTGAATCATACTGCTTCCTAAAACCTTAAACACCGCATTCTTAACCTTCGAGTTTGCTAGGACCGTTATTGAGAGTCACCCACTCTGACTTGGCCCCGAATACAATCAACTCCAAGGCTTTTCTAGCACACGAACAACCTTTCAATGAAGCACGTGACTAAGTCACTACCCTAACTACTCGTCTATGCCTTAAGCATAAATTCTGAATCTTCCAAAGCCTAACCCTGGTCCAATAGGGCCAACTTTTAAACACATTTATCAAATCCCACGCATAATTACCATTTTAATCCTTTCCCCTTAGCTGCAATAACTTGCCAATACACCGATAATCCGCAACCCCATGAGAAGATAATCCTGCAACCCAATTGCAGGCGATGGGACTCTCCCACTTAGCCCGAAACTACTCCTTGCACCACTCTAGACCCCACCAAAATCCTTCTAAATTCTTCTGTTGGCATTCCCAAAATACTCAAGTTCCCTAACATCATTCACATATTCGGCCTCCCACCGAATAACCACTAGAATTCCTTGCAGAAACTTGCCAACTACACGACCGCTAACCTGCGAGAGATAACCCACATGTGAAAATTATCAACTGACACCTTCCAACGACGTTGTACTGCACACTCTCTACAACATCAATACCTTATCCTAAGCCTGTTCTCACTCACCAACTTTACCAGTCTGTCCGACCTTCATGGACATCTACTAAATGCGCTACAATATCTTCTAATTCACCATTATGCTGCCGCTCTCCCACTTTGGTTAACCTCATTCCTTTAAGCACTACCTGGCTTCCTTTTCTTACGTCTGGCCTTTTAGAAATTTAGCCGATGCCTGACATGCTTTCCTTCATCGTATGCTGCCTAATTCAATATCATTCTCTGTAGCTCTTAAACCAGCAGATCACCACGACTTCAAATTCTCCGAAGATCATCTTTCTCGAGCTGCCTTCATTAGAAATAACTATTCAGTTCTGAACCACCACACACCACGATCTCTGACAACCGCTTCTTCAATACTACTTCACAACACTCTGACCCAATGCAACCGAAGAACTATAACACCGGCGAACTTAACACATTCTATTCGATCAAAACAGCGATACCACATCATAGATGAAAACTCCACCTCGCTTGGTAACACCAAGTCTTATTAATTTATTCCTCCAGACTTGAACATTCATAGTCCAATTTCCCTTCCTCCGACGGAACTAAAATACTGAAATCTCGAAATTACGCTCTGAAAATACCTCCCTTCAAGTCATTCATTACCCCCGACATATGGGCAAACACTCTACCATCATATCAACACCGCACGATAACCAATCGTAAGCATCATACCAATCTGAGCATAGCCTCAAAGTTCTTAGAAACGCAGCAACCGAGCTGAAACAACATAATATTCTTCTGCAAGGCAATAACAACAGCCCCAACCAACTACACATGGAAAACATATCGCACCATATCCGTAGCACCATTTCAATTCCTCAAATCCACGTTTCATAGCAAGCGCTTCGCGACGTATAATATTGAGTAGGAAGAACATAAGCATAAGCCTCAAAGGCATCGAATCGCACGATGAGGAATCAAGAAGGGAAGTACTCCTAACAGCCCTGTAGCCTCTCGAAGATAAGTATAGACGTCTCTGTACCAATCCGCAAGACTCTACTAGACTTGCTCATGACTCGTGAAACTTAAGGGAACCTAGTTCTCTGATACCACGTTGTCACGACCCAAAATCCATAAGGTCGTGATGGCGCCGGACACTACTGTCAGGCAAACCAATCATTAAATGGTTAAGTTAAATTTCCTGTTTTAGCATTTTTGAAAACCATTAGCTTTCACTTAACACGCAATATATAAATAAAATCCATTAAGTAGAAATAACAGTCCAATATTCCATTTTGATAAAATACCTCCCAAACACATCCTAGAACCCGGTGACACAAGTACATGAGCCATTTCTAAGAATTTTACAAATTCTACAAAGCTTGTTTGAAATACAAATTGGACAAGGAATAAAAATGAGAATACAATACATAGAGGAAGACTCTACCGACTGCGGGTTGTCTCCGAGTGATGCAGCTCGTCTAAGTCTCCAAGTTAGTCATATTGCTATGAAGGTACCTGTGCAACAAAATGCACAACAAGTGTATCATGAGTACGAAAATAACGTGTACTCAGTAAGTATCCCGCCTAACCTCGAAGAGGTAGTGACGAGAGGTCGGCTTGACACTCACTAAGGTCCAACAAAATAATTTAACAATATGATATCAGTAATAGGAATACGAGGATGATAAAAACAGTAACATTAAAGATAACCGTAATTCAAATAAATACTGGAAGTAAATAAGCAATTACTACTTCATTTTCCCCCAAATATCTTGTCACTTCAAAATCCATAAAATCATTAACAATTTAACATGCGCATACGGAATAAGGACAACCGGCCTGAGCCATCATAATAATCATATATGTGCATTGCCGAGGGTCGAACGGCCCGAACCATAATTACATCTTTCAATCTCGCCGTGGCATACGGCCCGCTCCCATGAGAGTGGGGGGAAATAACACTACGCTCGCGAAATGTAAATTCCGAAGCGGTCACATGCACACACAATATTAACCATAATGTATCTTTCAATCTCTCCGTGGCGTAAGGCCCGCTCCCATGAGAGTGGGGGAAATAACACTCCGCTCGGGGAATGTAAATTGCGAAGAGGTCACACACAGTCATGCACAATCAACAGCCAACCCCGACTACATCGGGAAAACAAATACTCAAATAAATGACAAATTCTTTAAAAGGTCACAAAAATAGTATTTAAATCTTTTACAGAAATCCAATTTTTCCAAGTTCAGTAAGGTTTAAGCATTTTGAAATTCGTCAGCAAAGATACAAGAACGGCAAATAAAACATGCTTTCGGGTCCTAAACTACCCGGACATAAACATAATAGTAGCTACGCACGGACTCCCGTCACTTCGTGCATACATAGCCCCCACAAATAGGATCACATATTTAATTATTTCACCTATGGGGACAACTCCCCCTCACAAGGTTAAAAAGGAGACTTACCTCGCTCCGAAATTCCATAACCGGCTTCCAAGCCCTTCCGACGACTCCAATTGATGCACAACGGCCCAAAACTATTCAAATAACGGGCAAACCAATAAAAATTCACTCTAATACTTGTAAAAATTCAAATTATATAAATTCTCAACTCCGCTCGAGAAGTTGACCAAAATGCCCTCAGGTCTACGTGCCCGGATTTCGAAATTTTTCGAAGATAAATTCTACCCATAGCTTTACTAACTCAATTATACAATTTACTCTAATTTTCATGCTCAAATTCATGGTAAAAGTCCAAAATTCCAAATTCTAGGTCTTCCCCAAAAATTCCAAATTTATACTAATTTTCCTTGTCTAAATCCATGTAAGATCACATATTTAACTCAAAAATAGGAAGAAATCACTTACCTAGTATTGCTTGGTGAAAATTCCTCCTTGATCTCTCCAAAATCGTCCAAACCAAATGAAATAAATGAAAGAAATGGGTCAACACTCGTGTTTAAAACAATTTGCCCAGGCTTCATCGAGTTCTACCTTGCGCTGTGCAGGTTGTACATCCTATTACAATTTTCCCTTGTTGTACACCTTCTGTTAAAACACCCATATCTCCTTGAGGAAATATTCAAATGTCAAACGGTTTGAATAATTAGAAACTAGACTCGAATATATTTAATTTGATAGGTTGTACACCATATAACTCTTTATATATTCCGAGATATGAGTTTCTAAAGTCGGCTCCATGCATCAGAAAATTCTGTCGAAACTGCTCCACGAGCCATCTTCAATCGATCATAACATTCTGATAAAATGTCCAAATTATTAATGGTTTAATTTTCTAGAAACTAGAATGCAGGGGCTGAAACTTTTATGTTTAGCAAATTTTCAGATTCTTTATAGATTTCGAGATATAAGCTTCCAAATTCAGCTTCACGATTGCACTACTTGCTGTCAAAACAGTTTTCTGCAGAAAATTTCAGCAACTCTTTGGTCCGAAAATCATTCTGTTAACCTTCCGAAATTCACCCGAGGCCCTCGGGACCTTAACCAATTATACCAACATGTCCCAAAACATGATACGAACTCGTTCGAAGCCTCAAATCACATCAAACAATGTCGAAATCATGAATCGCACTCCAATTCAAGCTTTATGAACTTTGAAATTTCAAACTTCTACATCTGATGCCGAAACCTATCAAATCACGTCTGATTGACCCCAAATTTTGCACACAAGTCATATTCGACCTTACGGACCTGCTCCAACTTTCAGAATTTGAATCCGACCCTGATATCAAAAAAGTCAAACTCTCGGTCAAACTTCTCAAAAACCTTCAAATTTCTATCTTTAGCCAAATGATTTCAAAATGACCAACGGACCTCCGAATTCACTTCTGATCGCGCTCCCAACTCCAAAATCACCATACAGAGTTATTCCCAGATTTGGAGTCCCAAACGGACATCAATAACACCGAAATGCACTTCAACCCAGACTTATGAAATTCCTTCTAAAATGCTAACTTCCACAATATATGTCGAAACGCTCTCGGGTTATCCAAAACCCGATCCGGATATACGCCCCAGTCCGAAATCATCGTACGAACCGGCTGGAACCTTCAGATCCTGATTCTGAGGTCGTTTACTCCAAATTCCAGTCTTAGTCGATTTTTCCAACTTAAGGCTTCTAAATGAGAATTTTCTTTCCAATTTGACTCCGAACATCCCGAAATTCAATTCCGACCACACGTACAAGTCATAATACCTGAAACAAAGTTTCTCATGACTTCAAACCGCTGAACGACGTGCTAGACTCAAGACGACCGGTTGGGTCGTTACAGTGTGGTAGATGATACGGTGTTTATATATTGGAACTAGGTCTGGCAGAGAAATTTCAGGTGTTGAAACTGGGTTCTCAACTTATGGTATGGATAAAAGAGGATATCTTCATATTTGATCAAGCTAATGTGCTAAACTGGGTTGTAGTAGCACGGGCAGGTGCTCGAGGTGTTAAACAGTGATTCAGATAACACCAGAGCAGTTCTTAGCACGTTCGGGGACGAACGTCTGTTTAAGTGGAGGAGAATGTAACGACCCGATCGGTCATTTTGAGCTCTAGCGCGTCGTTCAGTGTTTTGAAGTCATGAGAAGATTCATTTCAGGTATTATGACTCGTGTGTATGGTCGGAATTGAAATTCGGGAAGTTCGGAGTCAAATGGAAAGAAAAATTCTCATTTCAGAAGCCTTAAGTTGGAGAAATTGACCAAGATTAGAATTTTGAGTAAACGACCTTCGAATCAAGATTTGAATATTCCTGTAGGTTCGTATGATGATTTCGGACTTGGGCGTATGTCCTGATCGAGCTTTGGATAACCCGGGAGTGTTTCGGCGTATATTATGGAAGTTAGTATTTTGAAGAAATTTCCTAAGTTTGGCTTGAAGCGCATTTCAGTGATATTGATGTTTGTTTGGGATTCTGAGCCTTGGAATAGCTTCGTATGGTGATTCTGGAATTGGGAGCGCGATCGGAAGTGAATTTGGATGTCTGTAGGTCATTTTGAAGTCATTTGGCTAAAGATAAAATTTGAAGGTTTTTCAGGAATCTGACCGGAAGTGGAAATTTTGATATCGAGGTTGGAATGCGATTCCGGAAGTTAGAGCAGTTCTGTAATGTCAAATATGACTTGTGTGCAAAATTTGAGGTCAATCAGACGTGATTTGATAGGTTTCGGCATCGAATGTGGAAGTTTGAAATTTGAAAGTTCATAAAGTTTGAGTTTGAGTGCGATTCGTGATTTTGGCATTGTTTGATGTGATTTGAGGCCTCGAGCAAGTCCGTGGGATGTTATGGGACTGTGTCGTGTGATTGGATGGGGTTCCGGGGGCCTCGGGTGGATTCCGGGTGGTTAACAGATCAAATTTGAAGTTGGAAGAGGAGCTGGAGTTGCTAGTGTCTGGTGTGACCGCACTTGCGAGGATTTGGCCGCAGGTGCAGAGCCGCATGTGCGAGAGTGGGCTGGCTTGGCTGGGATCGCAGGTGCGATGGAATTTCCGCACCTGCGAAGGCGCAGATGCGGGCAATGGTTCACCGGTGCGAATCCGGCTGGAGGAGAAGGAAGCCGCAGGTGCGGGCTCTTGGGCGCACCTGCGGAAGCACATGTGCGAGGACTGGATCGCAGGTGCGAAAATCGGCCTGGGCAGAATGTTTTAAAACAAGGATCTTGGTTCATTTTTCTCATGGATTAGGCGATTTTAGGAGAGCTTCAAGAGGGTAATTTCATCATCAATGTCAAGGTAAGTTATTCCCACTCATCTCAAGTTAAATACAAGGTATATGCATGGATTAAAACATGAAAAATTGTAGAAAAATTGGGAAATTTTGAAGAAAAACCTAAAAATGGTATTTTGGATTTTCACCACGAATTTGAGCATGGAATTTAGAGTAAATTGCAAATTTGAACTAGTAAAGCTATGGGTAGAATATATCTTCGAGAAATTTCGGATTCCGGGCACATGGGCCCGAGGGCATTTTGGTCAATTCACTGAGCGGAGTTGGGAAATTATATAATTTTAATTGTTGCAAATATTAGAGTATATTTTCATTGGTGTGTCGTTGTTTGGATAGTTTTGGGACGTTGTACGTCCATTGGAGTCGTCGGAAGGGCTTGGAAGTCGGTTATGGAACTTCGGAGCGAGGTAAGTCTCCTTTCTAACTTTGTGAGGGGGAATATTCCTCCTAGGTGAACTAATTAAGTATGTGCTACTATCTGCGGGGGCTACGTACGCACGAGGTGATGGGAGTCCGTGCGTAGCTACTGTTATGCCATGTCCGGGTAGTCTAGGACCCACTAGCATGCCTTATGTGTTGTACATGTGATCCTGCCAATATTATTAGACTGATAATGCTAATGAATTTGTTACTCATTTCCTAGGAAAGCTAGAGTGTACCTTCTTAATCACTTAGAAAGAGAATTTACTCCTCTGTGGATAATTGTACTCCGGATAAGGTTATATTATTGAATATTATTAAACTTGGAAAATGAATTTCGAGAAAAGATTTAAATACTAATTTTTGTGATTTTTAAAATAGAAATTTGTCATTTACTTGAGTATTTATTTTTCCGATGTAGTTGGGGTGGACTGTTGATTGTGCATGACTGCATGTGACCGCTTTGCAATTTACATTCCGCGAGTAGAGTGTTATTCCCCCCACTCTCGGGGGAGCGGGTCGTACGCCATGGCAGGATTGAAAGATGCACTTATGGTTCGGGCAGTTCGACCCTCGGCAGTGCATAGATATGATTATTTTATGGCAAAGATGCACTTATGGTTCGGGCAGTTCGACCCTCGGCAGTGCATAGATATGATTATTTTATGGCAAAGATGCACTTATGGTTCGGGCCGTTCGACCCTCGGCAGTGCACAGACATGATTATTTTTATGGCTCGGGCCGGTTGTCCTTATCCCGTATGCGCATGCTAAATTGTTGAATGTTTTCATGGATTTTGAAGTGACAAGATGTTTGGGGGGAAATAAAGAAGTAATTGTTTATTTAATAAATTTGGGGGAAAATAAAGAAGTAATTGTTTATTTAAGAAATTTGGGGGAAAATGAGGAAGTAGTAATTGTATATTTACTTTCAGTATTTATTTGAATTACAGTTATCCGTAATGCTTATTATTTTATCATCCTCGTATGCCTATTACTGGTACCATATTGTGCTAAATTAATTTGTTGGACTTTAATGAGTGTCTAATTCGACCTCTCGTCAATACCTCTCTGAGGTTAGGCAGGCGACTTACTGAGTACACGTTGTTTTCGTACTCATGCTACAGTTGTTGTGCATTTTTATTGCACAGGTACCTTCATAGCGATGTGGCTGGTTTGGAGACTTAGGCGAGCTGCATTATCCGGAGGCAATCCGCAACTGACAGAGTCTCCTTCGTATTGTACTATTTTATTTTAATTTCCTTGTCCAATTGTATTTCAGACAAGCTTTGTAGAAATTGTAAAATTCTTAGAATTTGCTCATGCACTTATGACACCGGGTTCTGGGATGTGTTTGGGATTTAATTTAATAAATGGAATGGTTTACCTGTCGTATTTATTTGATAAATTTGTATTCGCTATTATAACTTGTATGTGAAAGGTAACGATTTTGGAAAAGATGTTAAACAGGAATATATTTCGACTAATTAATGATTGGCTTGCCTGACGGTGGTGTCCGGCGCCATCACGACCTTAGCAGATTTTGGATCGTGACACAAGTGTGGTTAACTTTTCAACTTGAAACTCAAACTTCAGGACCAAGTGTCCTTAACTTTTGAACTTGAAACTCAAACTTCAGGACCAAGTGTCCTTAACTTTTGAACATGTAAGCCAAAGTTCAGGACCAAGTGTCCTTAACTTTTGAACTAGAAACTCAAACTTCAGGACCAAGTGTCCTTAACTTTTGAACTTGAAACTCAAACTTCAGGACCAAGTGTCCTTAACTTTTGAACTTGAAACTCAAACTTTAGGACAAAGTGTCCTTAATTAGGAAATGAGGACTATCTTCTAACTTTGATATTTTCAAAATTTTGAGGGGACAAACTGATATAGATGCTGATGATAATAGTGTGAGAAAGAATCCATACAAATTGTATCATCAAAAAATCAAGAGCAAAATGTTCTTCCTTGAGCTTTCAGATAGTAGCTTTATACTTGATGATCAGGTTTGATAATTAGCAAGGCATTTATTTTCCTTATTCTTAATTTATTATTTTTTAATTATTTTATGACTGATGGATTTGTTTTATTTTTTTCCTTTTTATGAAGCATATTGACATTGCCCTATATTATCTGAGAAAGAAGGAATGCTACCACTCTCGCGACCATCATTTTCGTTGCACAACTATAGATATAGTTTTTGATAACTATATGCTAGAGATATATAAGGAATTCAGTGAAGATGTTACAGATGGGTTTTGGTGTGGTGATAATCAATTGGTTCTGACACCATATGTTTGGGGTGACAATCGTAGATGTGGAATTGCTTGGACAGAGGTTGACAAAAAAAAATTCCATGTCGGCTTCCTTCAGAAGATGATAATGATGTGACACATTTTCTTTTGGGGGTATTGGACTTGAATGAGAAAAAGATTGATGCGTATGATTCCATATATAGTGAGCCATATGAGGCAGGAATGAATCACATTGAAATGTAAGCACGCGTGATCCCCAACTTGCTAAAGTTCTCACAGTTTGATAAAAATCACAAGTCTTTTGGAAATGCATTCCACAAATTTGATATTCAGTGGCAAATATCACCACACCAAACTGGATCGTACGTGTTGTTATTTCTTATATAATTTATATGTACTTTAGATTTATTGTTTAATTGACTCCATATCTTACCTTTTTCTTAGGACTGATTGTGGTGCATTCCTAATCAAGTATGTGGAGTTGTTGATGATGGAAAATGATGTGGAGAAATTCCAACCTGAACACATAAAAGAATTTAGAAAAGAACTTGCAGCAAATCTTTGGGCACATGGAGAGTGGAAAAGAAATTCTGGTTATGATACACCACCAGAAAATGTTGGCGACGACTATGATAGTGAAAATGAAACTTGTTGTCCGAAGGTGCTGTAGTTTAGTGGTAAATAAAGTTAGTTGTAGTTGATTTTTTGTATAAAATTGCTGTAAAGAATCCATATGAATTCTGAAATATCTTGTAAATTCCTCAAAAAGGAACTTTTATTTTGTTTGCATAGCGCAATTTTTTATCACAGCTATGCAAAATTACAATTTCAGAAGTAATATGAAGACATCATGTTATTAATTTCTTTGTTTTTGTCAAGTATTGATTTGTCCATTTGAAATCCCTAAATTAAGTGTATTGAGCTTGTAAGTATTGATTTGTCCTTAACTTTTGAACTTCTAAGTCAAAGTTCAGGACCATGTGTTCTTAACTTTTTAACATGAAACTCAAACTTCAGGACCAAGAGTTCTTAAGTTTTGAAATTGAAACTCAAACTTCAGGACCAAGTATCCTTAACTTTTGAACTTAAAGTCAAAGTTCAGGACCATGTGTCCTCAATTTTTGAAATTGAATCCTTAAGTTTTGAACTTGGAACTCAAACTTCAGGACCAAGTATCCTTAACGTTTGAACTTTTAACTCGAAGTTAAGGACTGTCTGTCCTTAACTTTTGAACTTGTAAGTCAAAGTTAAGGACTGTCTGTCCTTAACTTTTGAACTTTTAACTCGAAGTTAAGGACTGTCTGTCCTTAACTTTTGAACTTGTAAGTCAAAGTTAATGACTGTCTGTCCTTAACTTTTGAACTTGAAACTTGAAATTAAGGACTGTATGTCCTTAAATTTTGAACTTGTAAGTCAAAGTTAAGGACTGCCTGTCCTTAACTTTTGAACTTGAAACTTGAAGTTAAGGACTACCTGTCCTTAACTTTTTAACTTGTAAGTCAAAGTTAAGGACTGCCTATCCTTAACTTTTGAACTTTGAACTCAAAAGAAATAAAAGAAACGCAAGCAGAAAGAAATTTTGAAAATTCAGACATCTGCTCAAATAAGAATAATCTAAATTAATCCAATTTATAGCAAAAACTTAAAAGAGTCGATAAACATAAGTGGATATATCTACTATTCTCTATGCTTCCTTGCAAATGGATGGACTGCTGAATAATATATACAAGTTGTTTATTATGACCAATTCTTCTGCAACGACCACATCTCAATGTTATTTTTGATGACTCGGTAGCTGGAATATGCCTTTTCTTCTGCCTTCTACCTGGTGGCACTTTGAAATCTGGAGGTTTAACAATTTGTGACTTAACACTCTCTAGTACAATCCAAGAATCAGTATGTCATATAGGATGTATTTGTCTTTCATATGTTTTCAGCCAAGATTCCTTTAAGTACCAGTGCGAGCAAAAGTTGGACTTCTTGATGTTTCTCTTCTCGATAGCTGCAATTTCATGTATGCATGGTAATTCATCAAATTGAAACTGAAAACAATCACATGTTCTTTTGTTTAAGTCCACCAAGAAATTAATTCCTTCTTCTTCAACTCTAGAACGCCATGAATCAACAGGGAAGACCTTCAATTTTGAAAAATTATAAGTTAGTACATTATGTTAAATTATATTAAAAAAATAACCTAAACATAGAACATAATACTTACATTCAAAGTAAATGCTAAATCTATCTTTTTCTTCAATTCCTTTTCTACCCAACAAGAAACATCATAAAAAGTTCCTTCTACTTCATTTCTTCTTTCATAAAACCACCATTGTAGCTTCGCTTGAATGAAATCCATCATTCTTAATATAGGTAGCTCCCTTGCTTCTAATAGGACAGAATTCATTGACTCAACTATGTTTGTTGTGAGCATGTCATATCTTCGTCGTGGAATACAAGAACGTGCCCACCTTTCCGGTGGTTCTTCCATCAAGTAGTCATAAATCTTCTTATCTACTTTTGCTATATCTAACATGTAAAGATCAAATTCTTTGCGCCTGTATACTCTTGCAGCACTTTGAAAAAATTTTATGACCTCACTTTTCACTTTCCTCCGCTTTAGGTTCTGCTCCAAATGATAGATACAAATCCCATGGTGGCTTTCAGGATATACCTTTGCGATGGAATATTCAATAGATCGATGCCTGTCTGATAAAAGAATTAAATTCTCAAAGATCCCAATTGCATTGTGAAGCTCATTTAAGTACCACTCATAGGAATTGTTATTTTCAGATTCTGTTATTCCAAAGGCTAGTGGGAAAATTTGGTTATTTGCATCCTTTGAAACTGAAATCATTAAAACACCACAAAATTTTGACTTCAAAAAAGTTGCATCAACAGCAATCACTGGTCTACAATGATTCCAACCAGATATTGATGATCCATATGCATAAAACATATAAAGAAACCTGAAAATACAGTATAAAAGAAGGTTAACAGAAGTTAAGGACAGGCAATCCTTAACTTTGACTAACAAGGTCAAAAGTTGAGGACAGGTAGTCCTGAACTTCAAGTTACAAGGACAAAAGTTAAGGACAAGTAGTCTTGAAGTTAGACTAACAAGGTCAAAAGTTAAGGACAGGCAGCCCTTAACTTAGAGTTACAAGTTATAAAGTTAAGGACATGTAGTCCTTAACTCATATTTTAAAGCTCAAGAGTTAAGGACATGGAGTCCTTAACTTAGACTAACAAGGTCAGAAGTTAAGGACAGGTAGTCCTGAACTTCAGGTTACAAGGCCAAAAGTTAAGGACAAGTAGTCCTGAAGTTAGACTAACAAGGTCAAAAGTTAAGGACAGGCAGTCCTTAACTTAGAGTTACAAGTTATAAAATTAAGGACATGCAGTCCTTAACTTTGATTTACAAGCTCAAAAGTTAAGGACATGGAGTCCTTAACTTAGACTAACAAGGTCAAAAGTTAAGGTCACCATGTCCTTAATGTTTTAACTTGCAATTCTAAGTTAAGGACAAAGTGTCCTTAACTTTTTGACTGCACACACAGCATGTCCTAAAGTTTATAAAACAGACTAATAAACTCTTTTTTGATTGTTTACCTGTTGTTGTCGTCTATCTTTATGTTAGTATATGTTACCAAGTTTTTACTTCTCACCATATACAAGTATGAAGACAATAATTCATAATTCTCTTCAAGAGTTCCTCTTATTAAAGCGGAAGCACGTTGAATAGCATGCCACGCCCTGTGATACCTAATGTCTAGTCCATGCAATTTTTGCATTTCTGACATGACAAAAGCTGGTGTAACTTCAAACCTTGGGTCTCGAAGATTATCGATAATGTAATCACTAATCAACTTTGAAGTTGCATGCCTTTGGTTAGCTTTCATAGTGTTAACAGAGCAGTCATGATTTTTCTCAATCTTTACTATCTTGAACAGTGTTGAATCTTTAATTCTGAAAGCACGCACACACCACCCCACACCTATCATCATTGCATTTCAACGAATATCTTGTTGATCTTGATCTAACAACCTTGAATTCAAAATTTCCTTTAATTGCTATATTCAAAAAACAGTTAATTATACTCTTCTTTTTGTCAAATATTGATCCCACTTTTATTTCATCCAACGAAGCATTTTCTCTTAATATCGTAGTTGGGGATTCTTTTTGTTTCGAATTTGACCTTCGTCTAGTTAGTTGAGTAGAGGTTTTTTCAGCAATTTCTTTGATTACTGATGCACTCTCTAAGACTTGAATACCTAAAGCTTGTTTGTTGTCAATCTCTATAATGCTTTGTCCTTCTACTTGAATAGAATCAAATGTTTGAAGCACCTCTTCAGTTATTGGTTGAGCTTCAATCATATCTATTTCCATTATCTGTTGGCATTTATTTTGATTGTCATGTTGAGTTTCTCTATTGACATGTTCAAAGGTGCTTGTTGATCCAAAAACTCTTTCCGAAATATCAACAATTAAACGACAGCCCTTGAAGAGTGAATGAATTTTTAGTAACTCTATACATGTGTAAAGATCTAAACCTTTGGATACAAGCATTCCCTTGCTTGTTCCAAGGTTGATATCAAACCATATCACTGCTTCAAACTTGTCTCTATCCAATTCAATAACTTCAAAGATCTGTTGAACTTGAACTTGAACTTGAAACTCAAACTTCAAGACCAAGTGTCCTTAACTTTTGAACTTGGAATTCAAAGTTAAGGACCGAGTGTCCTTAACTTTTGAACTTGAAACTTGAAGTTAAGGATTGCCTGTCCTTAACTTTTTAACTTGTAACTCTAAGTTAAGGACCAAGTGTCCTTAACTTTTGAACATGTAAGTCAAAGTTCAGGACCAAGTGTCCTTAACTTTTCAACTTGAAACTTAAAGTTAAGGACTGCATGTCCTTAACTTTTGAACATGTAAGTCAAAGTTCAGGACCAAGTGTCCTTAACTTTTCAACTTGAAACTCAAACTTCAGGACCAAGTGTCTTTAACTTTCGAACTTGAAATNTTTTCAATTCAATTTGCAAAATCAGGACACTATGTCCTTAATATTAGTAACAACAGTCATGTTAAGGACACCAAATCCTTAACATTATGTGCTCAATTTTTATAGAATTATCACAGGGCGCGATGTCCTTAACCTTATCAATCCAGAAATTCAAAAAAAAAAATCAAATTCCTAGTAACGAAATAAAAATCAATAAAAAAACACAAAAGCATAACTTACTGTAAATTTATGTCGATTTTTGGACGAGAAAGTTGAATTCTATAGTTTCAAATCGGAAGAGAAGCTTCTGCAATTCTATAGTTTGAAATTCGGCGATCACAGTCTTTGTTGCTGCTGAAGTTAGTTACGTGTTGCTGCTGCTGCTGATCGTTAATAAAAGCGTAGGTATAAGTTATAGCAGAAGGGTATTTTCGTCCAACCAAATAAAATTTTATTAAACCAGTGGCTAAAGACTAAAGACATTTAAAACACCGACTTTAAAGTAAAGACATATTCTCTTAATGGCTATTTGTGCACATCCCCCTAGTAAAGAGGTCCAAAAATTTGCATGGATTAGTGGCATAGTTAGGAATATAAGTGGAGATTTGGTTATGGCTTAAACTAAACTAATTCAGTTCTACACTAACAATATTGTAGAGGCTAAAGCTGCTCTGCTTGAAATTTCTTCATTGGAGATGGATTCCATGCTTTTAGTAAATGCTCTCTGTTTCAAAAAGATTGGCACTATTAATATTTGGGAGGTCTACAAGGTTATTTCTGACAATGTTTTTCTTAAATATTTTATATATATTTTGACTTATGATTTATTATGACTTATAATACTTTTTATGTTGTTTTCAAAAATATAAATTTTATTTTCAAAAACTTAAAGAATCTATATTCAAATTCACAATCAAAGTTAAGTACTTTAACCTTCGTACTCCGAACTATGCTAAATTTTTTTAAACGGGGAGTAAGGATTAATGTATTTAATTGAAAGTGCACCTTAAAAGCAAAATACATTATAAAATCACATGATTGATACTTACTGTATCAAGAGACCTACAACGTTCTTGGAATTTATGCTTATTGGTAGAACCATTATATCTTCTCCACTTCATATAGATGCACTAGCAAAAATCAACTCCACCCCTCATACTGCACTTAAAATTACTACGGTATTGGTTTGTCTTTGTACCTATAGACACATTTATTCAATATCAAAGTCCTCTGCACTAACATTATGTCTACTGACTAGTTGAGCCATCAATCTCTATATAACATGTTTTCCCAATATTCTATTTGGCATTATCTTGTTAATTCAGTCACAAATGCTAGGCTAAATTTCCTGAAATATCACATTATAAATCTTTTAATAGTTTTGAGGACTTTGAATTCTTGAAAGTGATAAAAATTATATATAACAGATTGTGTCAAAACAACATGGAGTGTTTAAAAGAAGGAATTGAAAGAAACAGAAAATATATAAGTTGAAATGAAGGGAGTCAAAGAAACAACAATTTGGCGGAATTTCATATTTAATCTAAAAAAAGAATTCCCATTCTGGGCTCAGGATTTGCAGAAGCAGAAAAAATCATACTAATGCATTTGTTCCAGACAAGATTCACTGAAGAAAAAATTATCATTTATATTTCTTAATACATTCTGAAACATTTCCCGCCGAGCCCCTTTTCTCCTCGGTCCACATAGACAAAATGTAGGACTGGTGCCAACAATTATCAGACTCACTAAGTCGGGATTACTAACTAGTACTAATCTAATATAATAGTCTAATATATCTAATATAATAGAAAATACTAATATAATAGAAAAGAACTGTCTTTTTTGTATATTTTCCCCGATTCGAACTTTACGCAATCGATCAGATTAGAAATTCTTATTCTTTTTTTTTTCATCTGATTGCTAAATCCAAAGAATGGGGAGAGTTTCGTATCTATCAATATAATGTCGTATAACAACATTTGCAAAATCGTACTAGTGTTTGAATTCAATGTAATCTCTCCCTTAGGGTTGGTGTTAAACAAAGGCAAACATTTTGTGTTTATTAACTCTAATGGTAGCGTAATTATATGCTTAACCCATGTCTCAGTTTCACCAGTACCATTAAGAACATACAAACTAACCTTGTCATCACCTCCAAACTTTCTTTGATCTACAAGTGCAACTTGTCCCTTTATTTCTACTATTTTTGGTGGAGATTTTGAAGTCGATACCCCATCAGGAGACAACATCATTCTAATTAACTTTTCATCTTTAACGCTGAATGCAGCTAGATTGTAAGGCTTTGAAAGCGCATTTACACAATAAATGACTCCGCCGATATAAACAAAACTGTATGCAGGGAAAATGTTGGCGCATTCAGGAATCTCCCTCCATAAATTGTCCACCTCGATAGTGTAAATCCAATATCTCACTTTACATGAAATCTTGATCATCTAGTATATACTGTGTCTTGATTACTTTATATTTCTTGGTGGTGGGATCAAATCCCAGGGAGCAGCAAGCGACTGAAGGTTGTTGATAAGGAAGAAAGATATGTTCGTGTAAAAGGATTACAAACAGCAACATCTCCATAAAAGTTCCATAGACAAACTAAGCCATTGGTCGATGCCAGAGAGTGAAGCTTACTGAAACTTGACTGATTCAAGTACTGAATGACACCTTCGCGAGTCGGCAAAGATGAACAGCTTACATGAAATTGAGCAGTGGAAAACTTTTGATGTGCTTCAATGAGTAAGGGTTCTGATATAAGGGAGCAAAATGATTTCGAAACACACCTAAAACGCATTAGAGACTTGCCAGGAACCTCTTTTAGAATTTCAAAGATAATCTCGTGCAGAATACATAAATTACCAATGGCAACAACCTTCTTTTTCTTCATTGTATACTTGGTTGTGGCGGCCGACAATAATATTATGTGAAAAGTGATGGTATGATAGTTTGTTTGAGTTGAAGTCAGGGTTTGTCTATTATTGTTTAGGTTTATTAGTTAGGTTCATGGGTGGCTTAGCCTTTGCTTTTAGGCCCCAAAAATTTGTAAAGATTGCATGGGTCATTCTATTTGGTCGCCCCTTTTTAACCTCTAGCCGCTTTGTTTTTCTGTTTGCACCCGTGCCCTTTTTTTATTAAAAACATTTTAAAACGACAATTTTGCCCTTTTTTATTAAAAGACTACTTTCTCTTCAAGTAAACCTCAATCCTCTATTGTATCTGAAACTCTGAAATCAAACGGTTTTCGTCATTCTTTTTTATTTTTCAACTGTTTGTTCCCTAACAATATTACGTATAATCACAGGTACATTGCATTAACTTTTTGGGTTTTATTTTAGTATTAATTTTTACGATTTAATTTCTGGTTTTTGTTTTGATAGTCATGTTAGATAAATTGATAGTTTCTTAGGGTTTACTTTGATTAGTGCATTAGTTTTACTTTTACGATTGTGTTTTTAGTTTTTTTAACGTGTTTGTATTTTTGATGAAAATTCTATAAATTCTTCTGTGATTTTTGGAGACGTCCAAATTTTTAAAAAATTCCAGAGTTAAATAGATGATACTATCAAGGGTACCTTAATTTTAGGAGTTGAAGTTTTGTTTTGTGTGTTGTGTTTTTTGTTATATTTTTTATGAACTTCGGCATTATTTTTGGAGTTCAATTTGTGTTTGCTGAAGTTTATAATAATTCAAGGATACCTTAATTTTGGGAGCTGAAGCTTTTATTTTTTGTGTTTAATTATTGGAGTTAAATTTGTGTTTTGCTGAAGTTTTTATTTTGTAACTTGTGAACTTCAATATTTTATGAGGTGACGTGTTGTTTTGTTTTGGTGAACTTCAGTATTTAGTAGCTGAAGTTTTCTTTTAATATTTGCTGAACCTCAGCCTTCTTAGAGCTGAAGTTTTTAACTGATTTTTTTTATAATGTTTTGACGTTAAATTTGTGTTTTGCTGAAGTTTTTATTTTGCAACTGGTGAACTTCAGTATATTAGGAGGTGACGTGTTGTTTTGTTTTGGTAAACTTCAACATTTAGTAGCTGAAGTTTTTGTTTTATATTTGCTGAACTTCAGCCTTCTTAGAGCTGAAGTTTTTAGCTGATTTTTTTGATAATGTTATGACGTTAAATTTGTGTTTTGCTGAAGTTTTTGTTTTACAACTGGTGAACTTCAGCATTTTAGGAGGTGACGTGTTGTTTTGTTTTGGTGAACTTCAGCATTTAGTAGCTGCAAATTTTATTTTATATTTGTTGAACTTCAGCCTTCTTAGAGCTTAAGTTTTTAACTGATTTTTTTGATAATGTTCTGACGTTATTTTTGCTATCTTTTACTTTTTTTGAATAGATGGCATCTACGAAATCCACATCACCTACAAATCCTAAAGAACCTAAACAACGTAGAATATCTAAAGGTCCTTCAGTCCCCGTTGCTCCACCTACAAGACCAGGGGATAGATATTATGAGTTTCGAGATTGGTTTAACTGTCGTGCTTACTGGAAGGGGGACCACGATTTGAAGAGTTTAGTCGTAACTTTCTTGACTCCTTCACAACAAGATAAGCTCAATAATGGTACATTCAGGTATATTATGGCTATGGAGAATTTCAAATGCAACATAAAGTTGGTTCATTGTTTGTCTCCTTCTCGAATATTCACCAATGATCGAGACTCCATTATTTTTAAGATTTTTGGCCATGATGTATCGTTCACCCTTGAAGACTTTCACATTATGTACGGTTTGAGGATCACAACATATAATATTGAAAAACCATGTAAACGAGAGAGCAAGATTCTGAAGCGCTCTTTTGGCAAGTCTAAGGGTGTGACCTTGAAGGTCATTCGAGATTTTATGTCCCAGAATGAAATCCAAAAGCATGATGTGAATTTCAAACACGTATGTGAGAGTGATGAAGATGTTGTGAAACTTATAGAAATTCTAGTTGTGGAGTCTATTTTGTTTGGAAAAAAGAATGAATCAACTGTGCTGGAGGACTATGCAGCTATTATCGAAGATGATAATGCTTGTGATGATTATCATTGGGGTAATGTGCCTTATGAGAAGCTCATTACCTCAATGAAACATGCATTGCACAACCAAGACAAAGATCATTCAACTGAGTATATTGTTGGTGGATTTCCATATATGTTATGTGTTTGGTTCTATGAGCGCTTCCCAGATATTCGCAAGAAGTATTTAAGAGAGGACGAGTACCTTGATGCCCCTCAGGTCCCTAAGATGTTACGTTATGTATGTGTGGGAGAGCCTAAATATAAAGAACTTCATGAGGATTACTTCAGTAATCATGGTGTAAGTGAATTTTTTTTATTTCTGTAGTTCTGTTAATATGCTGACGTATTAGTTTTATTTTATTTTCATAATATACTTTTTTTGTATTAAACAGAAATATCGACGTTTATTGGATATAACTCCTACAGAAGAGGAATTGAATTCAATGCCTTTAATTGGACAATTACCATGCAGTCGGACTCGTTCAACGGTACTTAATGCAGTTCCTTCAATTGGTGAATCACCACGTAGTCGGAGTCGATCAAAAGAAGTCAATCGAACTTCTAGAGTTGGAGAATCACCTCGTACCCAGAGTCGTTCTAATCGTTCTACAATGGCGTTTGATAATGAATTAGTCAATACAATATGTTCTGTAAGTTTTGAGCGGAAGTTTTTTTGTTTTTATATTTTTTGTAAAACTACATCATGTTTTTAGCTGAAGTTTTTGTTATGTTTGTGATGAACTTCAGCATTTTAGTAGTTGAAGTTGTGTTCTGTATTTGCTGAACTTCAGCATTCTTTTATACCTGAAGTTTTGTTATGTGTCTCTATACTAGAGGGTAACGATGGAGGTTAAAAGGCATGCAGAAGAACAAAGACGCATGATCGCGAAAGAAGTTGTCGAGCAGTTTAAACAGGATGAGTGATCTGCTATTGTGGATGCGATTTTGGTAAAAGTCAAGGTAAGCTAATTTATAGAGAAGTCTTTTTTTCTGCTAATTTTATTCACATTAATCATTGTTAGTAACTTTTTTCTCGGAATATTTTGATGAGAAGTTTGAAAAGTTGTTTAAGATTGTTGACAAATCAAATGGAATGGACGATGGCGAATTTGATTTGATGAAGTATCGACAATATGATAGGATGAACGACTCATTCGAACATCTATCAGATATTTATGTTGCCCATGATGCAGCGCATGAAAATGTTACACGTGAGGAAGCGGCTCTTCAAGGAGATCAACGTGTTGGAAAACAGTTTAACAACGAACATCCCAGTGTTGATAGACTGAGAAAAGATAGAAATGATGAACAATTATCAACTGTGAATGTAGAATGTAACGACTCGACCAGTTGTTTTGAGCTTTAGCGCGTCGTTCAGAAGTTTGAGGTCGTGAGCAGCTTCGTTTCAGGTATTATGGCCCGTGGGCATGTTTAGAATTGAATTTTAGGAAGTTTAGAGTCGGTATGGAAAGAAAATTCTCATTTCAGAAGCCTTAAGTTGGAGAAATGGGCTAAGATTAGAATTTTTAGTAAACGACCTTAGAATTAGGATTTGAGGGTTCCTGCAGCTTCGTATTTTGGACTTGGGCGTATGTCCGGATCGGGTTTTGGATAAACTAGGGGAGTTTCGATGCATATTGTGGAAATCAGCATTTTTGAAAAAATTTCCTACGTTTGGTTTGAAGCGCATTTTAGTGATGCAGATGCCCATTTGGAATTCCGAGTCTGGGAATAGCTCCGTATGGTGATTCTGGAGTTGGGAGCGCGATCGGAAGTGAATTTGGATGTCCGTAGGTCATTTTGAAGTCATTTGGCTAAAGATAGAAATTTGAAGGTTTTGAGAAATCCGACCGGAAGTGGAAGTTTTGATATCGAGGTTGGAATGTGATTCCAGAAGTTGGAGCAGGTCCATAATGTTGAATACGACTTGTGTGCAAAATTTAAGGTCAATCGGACGTGATTTGATAGGTTTCGGCATCGGATGTAGAAGTTTGAAATTCTAAGTTCTTAAAGAATTGAATTTGAGTGCGATTCGTGATTCGGCATTTGATGTGATTTGAGGGCTCGAGCAAGTCCGTGTCATGTTTTGGGGAAGGTTGGTATAATTGGACGAGGTCCCGGGGGGCCTCGGGTGGATTCCTGGGGGTTTACGGATCAAAGTTGAAGTTGGAAAAGGGCTGAAGCTGCTGGCATCTGGTGTAACCGCACCTGCGAGGATTTGGCCGCAGGTGCGGCTATGGGGACCGCATGTGAGATTTTGGGCAAGAGCCAAGGGGGCCGCAGGTGCGGAAGATTTGGGCGCACCTGCAGAAGCGCAGGTGTGATAAGGTGGCTGCAGGTGCGGAAAATGGGCCTGGGCAGATTGTTTTTAAGCGAGAATTTGGTCATTTCTTCATCCATTTTCATATACCATGGGCGATTTGGAGGAGCTTCAAGGAGAGGATTTCGTCAAGGATCGCAAGGTAAGTAATTTCTTCACATTTTTTAATTTCATACAAGATTAATACATAGATTTGGTAGTGGAAATTTTTGAAGAAACCTAGAAAATGTAAATTTGGAAATTAGGCACGAATTTGAGTATGGCATGTAGAGTAAATTGCATGATTGAACTAGTAGAGCTATGGGTAGCATGTATCTTCAAGAATTTCGAATTTCCGGGAGCATGGGCCCGAGGGCATTTTGGTCATTTCTCTGAGCGGGGTTGGGAAAGTATATAATCTGAATTCGTTGTGAGTATTAGGATGAATTTTCATTTCTTTGCCGTTATGTGGTAGTTTCGGAGCGTTGTGCGTCCGTTGGAGTCATCGGAGGGGCTTGGAAGCCGGTATTGGAATTTCGGAGCGAGGTAAGTCTCCTTTCTAACTTTGTGAGGGGGAATCGTCCCCCCTAGGTGAATTAAATCCATACATGCTATTATCTTTGGGGGCTACGTACACACGAGGTGGCGGGAGTCCGTGCATAGCTACTATTATGCCATGTCCGTGTAGTCTAGGACCCACTAGCATGTCTTACGTGTTGTACCTGTAACCCTGCCTGTAATATTAAACTGCTAATATAGTCGAAATTATAATTGTATATCTGAAGAAGACTAGAGTTCATTATTTTAATCATCTAAAAGAGAATATACTTCCTTTGTGGATAATTGCACACCTAGTAGGGTTATATTATGGAATATCATTAAACTTGGCAATTGAGTTTCAAAACAAAGAGTTAAAAACTATACTTCATGTTCCTTTAAGAAGGATTTTTACCACTTTCCTGAGAAAAATGACTTTCTTGATAAAACGGGGACTTATTGTGTGGACATGTGTAACTTCGGGTGCCTGAGTCGCATGTATGATTCGCGAGCAGGATGACCCCGTATTTGTGTATATTCATACGAGCACATGAGTCGCAGGTATGATTCGCGAGCAGGATGACCCCGTATTTGTGTATATTCATACGAGCACATGAGTCGCAGGTATGATTCGCGAGCAGGATGACCCCGTATTTGTGTATATTCATACGAGCACATGAGTCGCAGGTATGATTCGCGAGCAGGATGACCCCGTATTTGTGTATATTCATACGAGCACATGAGTCGCAGGTATGATTCGCGAGCAGGATGACCCCGTATTTGTGTATATTCATACGAGCACATGAGTCGCAGGTATGATTCGCGAGCAGGATGACCCCGTATTTGTGTATATTCATACGAGCACATGAGTCGCAGGTATGATTCGCGAGCAGTCTAGCCTCAGTATTCTATGTATAACCGCGTCGCATGATCGATTCGCGAGCGGGGCAGATAGATGCATCTATGGTTCGAGCATTCCGACCCTCGGCAGTGCATATTTTATGTTTATGTTGGTTCGGGCCGAACGACCCTCGTTGTTTCTTGCGCATGTTATTTACTGCGTAGTTGCTATGAGTTTGCCTGATTACTGGCCGAAAATATTAAGTTGTCAATTGAAATGACAGAGATTTAAAGTTATTAAAAATATTTCGGAAGAAGTTGTTCCTTCCCGTCGATAAATTGTCATTTTATTAAATCACCATGTTGAACAATTGTTATTAATCTGACGAAGATATAAAGCGTTAAACGGGAACGGAGTCGAAAATATCTATTCCTGATTTTAATGAATTGCCTATGATAATCATGCTTAGTGTCATACTTAAATATTCTAAATTGACCTTTAGTAAGTATCTAATATTACCTCTCGTCACTACCTTTACAAGGTTAGGCGGGCGACTTACTGAGTACACGTTGTTTTTGTCTCATGTTGCACTTGTTGTGCATTTTATTGCACAGGTACTTTCATAGCAATGTGGAGGATTCGGAGACTTTGGCGAGTTGCATCATCCGGAGGCGATCCGCAGTTGACAGAGTCTCCTTCGTACTGTATTTATTTTTATTTTAAATTTCCTTGTCCAGTTGTATTTCGGACAGGCTTTGTAATGATTGTGTAAATTCTTAGAAATTGCTCGTGTACTTGTGACACCGGGTTCTGGGATATAATTGTTTAAAAGAACTCTTAGATCACTATTTTTAAATAACAAGAATTTTATTTGCTGTCATATTTAATTTACGAAAAATTATTTATTTGATTATGAAATGCAAGAAAAAGTAATGGTTTCGAACATGATAAAACATGAATGTATTTCAACTAATCAAGGATTTGGCTTGCCTGACAGTGGTGTCCGGCGCTATCACGACCTATGATTTTGGGTCGTGATAACATGGTATCAGTGCGCTAGGTTCCCGTAGGTCTCACGAGTCATAAGCAAGTCTAGTAGAGTCTTGCGAATCGGTACGGAGACGTCTGTACTTATCTTCGAGAGGCTACAGGGCTGTTAGGAGTACTTCCCTTCTTGATTCTTCATCGTGCGGGTTGATTCCTTTGAGGCTTATGGCGCTTGCTATGGATCAGGAATTTGAGGAATGGAAATGGTGCTGCGAATGTAATTCGGGATGCTTCCATGTGTAAATGGTCGTGGTTGTTGTTATGGCCCTGTGAAAGGGTAATATGTTGTTTTAGCTCGGTAGCTATTTTTTGGGAGCCTTAAGGTTGTGCTCGGGTAGTGATGATGATTGCAATTGATGGTCGCACGGTGTCGATATGATGATAGAACGTTTGCCCGTATGTTGGGGGAGATGAATGGTTTGAAGGGAGGTCTTCTCAGAGTGTGATTTCGAGATTTCATTGCTTTTGTTCCGGAAGAGGGAAGGCATTTGGAGTATGAATGGGTCGGTTGGGATTGATAAAGTAGTAAGAGTTGGTGTCTTCAAGTAAGATGGGGTATGCACCTGTGACGTGTAGTCGTCGTCATTGATCGAATGGAATGTGCTAGGCTTGTCGGTGCTATGGTTTCTTCGGTTGCGTGGGGTCAGAGTATTGAGAGGAAGTATTGAAGAATGTGATTGGCAAATAATGATCCTAGAACGAGCCTAGGCGGTGGTTCCATTTCTAGGAGGCCAGGCGTAAAAAGCTGAAGTCGAGCAGTAGCAAAGTGGGGGAGCGACATCATAACTTGGAATTTGGAGATATTGTCGCACATTTAATGGATGTCCATGAGGAGCAGACAGGCTAGTAAGTTAGTAAATGAAGCAGGGCATAGGATGGGGTATTGAAGTCGTAGAGAGCATGCATTTCAGCGTCGTTGGGAGGTGTCCGCGGGTGATTTCTACAGGTGGGTTGTCTTCTGGGGATAGGTTAGCAATGGCGGGGTTGGCAGGTTCTGTGAGGGGTCCTAGTGGCTAGTCGATAGGAGATAGAAGGTGTGAATGATGCTAGAGAATTTTAGTATTAGGGAGTGCTAGCAAAAGAATTTGGAAGATTTGGACGGATTGGCTGAGCAAGATCGTGTTATCAAAGGAGGAAGGATCTCAGTAGGGTCTAGAGTGGTGCAAGGAGTAGCTTCGGGTTAAGTGGGGGATTCCCACCATCTGCAGTTGAGTTGTAGTATTGTCTTCGCATAGGGTTGATGATTTTCGGCGTGTTGGCAAGTTATTTCAGCTAAGGAAAAAGGAGTAAAATGGTACTTGTGCGTGGGATTTGATGAATATGTGCAAAAGTTGGCCCTGTCGGATCAGGGTTAGGCTTTGGAAGATTCAGAATTTATGCTTAAGGCATGGGCGAGTGGGCGAGTTGTAAGGATGGTGACTCAGTCATGTGTTTCATTGAAAAAGGTGTTCCTGTGCTAGGAGAGTCTTGGGGCTGATTTTATTCGGGGTCAGTCAGAGTGTGTAACTCTCAGTAGTGGTCTTAGTGAGTTCAAAAGTTAAGAATGCGGCAATTAAGGATTTCAGGCAGCAATATGATCGAGAATCGAGCTTTTGTAGAGTAATCTCTGAGAAAAATGAGGACCGTTGGAATGTTCTATGATATGTTTCAGCATGCAGGAGAATATTGTAGGAGTGAGAGAAACAGACTCCGGATTGAAGAAAAGATTATCAGAAGGGTATGAGACGGGTTGCAGGATTTGGGTAGCATGGTCTCGTGAATCATGGTCACTCGGGATGAGTGAGGGTTGAGTTTGCTATGGGTTGAAGGAAGTTGTTATTATTCCTTAGGCAATTGGTGATGATTAAAAGAAGATAGATTGATTAGCCATGGTTGAAATGGCACATTTGCGGCAGTGATTGGTTCCTTTGATGTGATTTGGTTATGCATGTGGTTTGTGCCGGTGTGTGCGGGGCTTGTCGACCGTCATAACGGATTTTATGTGGGAGCATTTGAGTGCTATCGCCTGTTAGGTATAGGCGGACCCCCGAAGGATTATGGTGGTATAGACTACCACTTAAGGATTTGCATGTTGGGAGATTGTGGGAATTCACTCGTGTGTTGAGATGGAACTCCTGAATTGAGTTAAGTAAAAGGTTTCTATATGATAAAGTGTTCACTGTATTAGTGGTTTCGCAATTATGACGGAATTCTTGTGCTACCTTATATTGGCAGGTTAGGTGAGGTAAGTAGTATGTAACTGGGAGTGAGAATCGAGATTGCAGTTCGGTGATGATAAGGATGTCATGAGCTCAGAAGAGCAAGAAAAAGGTGATTTGGAAGTTCAGAGTAAGCTTGTGTTATCTTCAGTGTCACCTAAGATTGATATTCGATGGAAGAGGCTTTGTACCCTGGTCATGGGTTCTTTATGTGCAGACTTGTTGCCTTGTGTGGAAGGTCGTGGAAGCATGACAACAAAAAGATTTTTGTAAAGTGTGACATGTAGTCACTTGATGGATTGAAGATTTGGACTGAGTATAAAGAAGTGCAATGTTGTTTATTTGAGAAATTATGCATGAGAGGCGTTCAGTTCAATTGGTTGTGGATTGTGTGGTGTTTGTCCCGGCTATGATGGTTTTCTTGCATATTATGAGAGGAAGTGGGTTAATGTGGACCCAAGTAAAGGCCATCAACTTAGTTTAGTGCGAGCAAGGTGACTCGATGTTTGTGGATGGATTTAAATAAGATTATGGGCTCCGTATGAGCCAGGCATGTTCATTTCAGTAGAGTGCTTTTTTTTTTGCATGGAAAGGTATTAGGACAGCGGATGTTGTTCCGTCTTCGTCAAATTCATGTGTTATTATGATTGTGCCGTGTGAGTTGTGAAACGGTTTGATGATTTCCAAGGTGTTGAGGTCCCGCGTAGTGGGGATGTTATGTGAGCAGGATAGCTCTTGAGATCCAGAGTGTATATATATGTATCGCACCTCAGTTGTGCTTAAGTTTTGTAGCCTACGGCTTTATCAGTCTCCCCAGGATGGTATTGTGCACTTAGCGTGCTTGTGACCGATGTATGATATTTGTGGTAGTGAGCGATTTAGCTCTGTGTGTGTCTTCTTACGTGAGTTTTATGTTATTTGGGTCGTGTGGAACGCCGCCACGGTGATGTTAGTTGGATCGGGTGGCACGCCGCCACGGGTATGTTATTGGGATCGGGTGGCACGCCGCCACGGGTATGTTATTTGGATGGGGTTGCACGCCACAACACTGTGATGATGAGTAAGGTTCCTATATTTATTTTTTATGTTTTACTTGCTATTTTCTGAGAAAAGTTCATATTGGTTGCGTGAGTTGAGTAGTCCCTTCCTGAGTCGTTTCTTATTATCATGCACGAGTTACGGCCTGTTGGCACAGTGTGGTATCATGTGAGGCTGTTGGTCATGTTAGGGTGATTTGTTGTCTGAGCAGTTCATACTAGGTGAGATGAGATTATCGGATTAGGGATCGGTGCGATAAGGTTATGTGAAGTTTATATTAAAGAACAAATACCATTATTCAGGTTCATAATGAAGTGCTGATTCTAGACAAGATGAGTTATTCAAGGATTTGTTAACTCTGCAGTTGGGTATGAATTTTTGCACATTTCCTCCGTTGTGGTGGTATCGTCAGCATTATAGCAGGATGTATGTAAATATATCATGAGGTGCATTGGAAGCATCAGATTCGTGGAATTTGGCTATTAAGGTTCAGGGAGCGTCATTGTGGTAAGATGATGAGTTACGCGGTGCATAGTGCCGATTCAGCAAAGGTATGCAGTCATGATCTGGTATATCGTGTAGTAGCACGGGCAGGTGCTCGAGGTGTTAAATAGTGATTTCAGGTAACTCCAGAGCAGTTCTTAGCACGTTCGAGGACGAACGTCGATTTAAGTGGGGGAGAATGTAACGACACGGCCGGTCTTTTTGAGCTCTAGAGCATCGTTCAGCGGTTTGAGGTTGTGAGCAGCTTTGTTTCAGGTATTATGACCCGTGGGCGTGGTCGGAATTGAATTTCAGGAAGTTTAGAGTCGGTTTGGAAAGAAAATTCTCATTTCAGAAGCCTTAAGTTAGAGAAATGGGTTAAGATTGGAATTTTGAGTAAACGACCACAGAATCAGGATTTGAGGGTTCCTGCAGCTTCATATGATGATTTCGGACTTGAGCGTATGTCCGGATCGGGTTTTGGATAACCCGGGGGAGTTTCGATGCATATTGTGTAAATCAGCATTTTTGAAGAAATTTCCTAAGTTTGGCTTGAAGCGCATTTCAGTGATGTAGATGTTCGTTTGGAATTCTGAGTCTGGGAATTGCTCCGTATGGTGATTTTGGATTTGGGAGCGCGATCGGAAGTGAATTTGGATGTACGTAGGTCATTTTGAAGTCATTTGGCTAAAGATAGAAATTTGAAGGTTTTGAGAAATCCGACCGGAAGTGGAAGTTTGGATATCGAGGTCGGAATGCGATTACGGAAGTTGGAGCAGGTCCATAATGTTGAATACGACTTGTGTGCAAAATTTAAGGTCAATCGGACGTGATTTGATAGGTTTCGGTATCAGATGTAGAAATTCGAAATTCTAAGTTCTTAAAGAATTGGATTTGAGTGCGGTTCATGATTTTGGCTTTTTTGATGTGATTTGAGGGCTCGAGCAAGTCCGTGTCATTTTTTGGGGCAGGTTGGTATAATTAGACGGGGTCCCGGGGGGCCTCGGGTGGATTCCGGGTGGTTAACGGATCAAAGTTGAAGTTGGAAAAGGGCTGAAGCTGCTGTCATCTGGTGTAACCGCACCTGTGAGGATTTGGTTGCAGGTGCGGCTAGGGGGACCGCAGGTGCGATTTTGGGATGGAGCTAAGGGGGCCGCAGGTGCGGAAGAGCAGGTGCGATAAGGTGGCCGCAGGTGCGGAAAATGGGCCTGGGCAGATTGTTTTTAAGCGAGAATTTGGTCATTTCTTCATCCATTTTCATATGCCATGGGCGATTTGGAGGAGCTTCAAGGAGAGGATTTCGTCAAGGATCGCAAGGTAAGTAATTTTTTCACGTTTTCGAATTTAATACAAGATTATTACATAGATTTGGTAGTGGAAATTGAGGAAAATTTGGGAAATTTTTTAAGAAACCTAGAAAATGTAAATTTGGAATTTAGCCATGAATTTGAGTATGGGATGTAGAGTAAACTTCATGATTGAACTAGTAGAGCTATGGGTAGCATGTATCTTCAAGAATTTCGGATATTCGGGCGCGTGGGCCCGAGGGCATTTTGGTCATTTCTTTGAGCGGGGTTGGGAAAGTATATAATCTGAATTTGTTGTGAGTATTAGGATGAATTTTCATTTCTTAGTTATGTGGTAGTTTCGGAGCGTTGTGCATCCATTGGAGTTATGGAGGGGCTTGGAAGCCGGTATGGAATTTCGGAGCGAGTAAGTCTCCTTTCTAACTTTTTGAGGAGGAATCGTCCCCCTAGGTGAATTAAATCAGTACATGCTATTATCTTCGGGGGCTACGTACGCACGAGGTGACGGGAGTCCGTGCGTAGCTACTATTATGCCATGTCCGGGTAGTCTAGGACCCACTAGCATGTCTTATGTGTTGTACCTGTAACCCTGCCTGTAATATTAAACTGCTAATATAGTCGAAATTGTAATTGAATATCTGAAGAAGACTAGAGTTCATTATTTTAATCATCTAAAAGAGAATCTTTTTCCTCTGTGGAAAGTTGCACACCTAGTAGGGTTATATTATGGAATATCATTAAACTTGGCCAATGAGTTTCAAAACAAAGAGTTAAAAACTATATTTCATGTTCCTTTAAGAAGGATTTTTACCACTTTCCTAAGAAAAATGACTTTCTTGATAAAATGAGGACTTATTATGTGGACATGTGTAACTTCGGGTGCCTGAGTCGCATGTATGATTCGCGAGCAGGATGACCCTGTATTTGTGTATATTCATACGAGCACCTGAGTCGCATGTAAGATTCGTGAGCAGGCTAGCCTTAGTATTTTATGTATAACCGCGTCTCAAGATCGATTTGCGAGCGGGGCAGATAGATGCATCTATGGTTCGTGTCGTATTGATGCGAGGCTAGAATTCATGGTTTAACATGTTATATGCCCTACATTTTATGTGCGTTAATGATAAAAATACACTTTTTATGTGCATAATAGAGTCTATTTCATGTGTAGGTGAATTGGAGATGGAAACCAAGCTAAATGGATGCAAATACACCGAAAATACGCTCAGGAGGCGAGGAGGAGTGCACCTGGCGTTAGCCAGGCGTTAGAGTTCAAACGCCAGCCCTAGCCTGGCGTTAGCCAGGCGTTGGAGTCTAAACGCCAGCTCTAGCCTGGCGTTAGCCAGGCGTTGGAGTCCAAACGCCAGCCCTAGCCTGGCGTTATCCAGGCCTTAAGGCCCAAACGCCAGACCCCTGTTTCGGTCAATTCCGAGTTTTGACAAGTTTAAGTGTTTCCCGGTTGGAATAGAAGTCTCCTACACGTTTAGGGTTTGTCCTAAACATATAAATAGACTCCAAAAACACAACTTAATGAGGATTGGAAGACAGACGAAGGATTTGAAGAGAAGAAACCATTGAAGTGACAAAACATTGATTTCTACATCTTTTATTCATTACTTTGTAATTCAATTATGCAATTTATTTTGAGTTTGATTCTTATGAACATGTCTAGCTAACTTATTTAATCTAGGGTTTTGGTAGAACCCGTTGGGGATGAATTTATTGCGATATTAATATATTTTGGTTGATTATTCTCTATTTGTTCAACTACGTTCTTGTTGTAGTTGATTGAAAGGGCCCTCAATTAGCTGTGCCTATTTATTATGTATCTACTTGAGAGAGAGTGCATATTTAGGTAGTTGTTTGAACAACACCACTCCCGGAATATAGACGAAAGTCATAACCGAGGGTTTAGAGGTTGGATTAGAGATCAACAACTCACCCGGGAAAATGACAACACTGGTTTGAGACTGAAAGAAGAGTCTTCACTGACCAACGCTGAGCGTTATGCCAGGGATGATGGCTTCATGGCCCATCTCTATGGGATGATGGATTTGCAGTTGCGCATATGAGGTTGTCCGTCATCGGTTAATGAAAGGGAGGAGTTGGATCAGAGGTATCCGCTCAACGCTCATGCTCTGCAGATGATAAGAGCAGGTGAGGGGTACAGGCTCCCAGATGATGAAGATATAAACACGCCTGATGATTCTGAAGAGGAGCTCATACAATCGGATGAGGATGCTGATGGAGAGGATGAGTTTGAAGAGGAATGGAGACCATCCGATGATGATGATGCTGAGTGACCAGGAAGCATCTTGCATTTCTTTTTTTTTTCTTTGTATATCTATGATGCACTGAGGACAGTGCATGAACTAAGTTTGGGGTGCTATATATATGTTTTGTATGTTGTTTGTGTTTTATTTCGTTTGGTTTTAGTTTTTATGTTCAGTGAAATGTAGTAGTTTGTTAGTTAGTTTTTTTTTTTTAGTCTTTAGGTTGTTAGGTTTGTGTGTTTTTAGCTTTTATGTTTTGTTGTATCAT
>ML311800.1:2092-12953 GCA_005239505.1 Nicotiana paniculata | reverse complement strand
ATAACATCATCAGCCTCTGAGGGCATCCCATCATATCATATCGGCCACTGTGGGCAGAATCATCGTCATATACCAGCTGATCAGGTGGTGGTGTGTATATAACGCCATAACCTTTTCCATATATATATATATATATATATATATATAACACCATTTGAATATACATACATATATACGCGTATATGACGTCGTTTGAACCATATTTCAGCCACTGTAGGCAACATCATCATCATATACCAGCTGATCAGGTGGTGGTGCGTATATAAAGCCGTAACCTTTTCCCATATCCCATATACATATATTTACATATATACGCGTATATAATTCCATCTGGTCATGGGACAATGTGCATATGTAAATGCATAAAATGCATATGAAATACGTCAATAAAATCTCTCGGTACGTCATAAGGTCATTATGCCTCTGAATTATATCATGAAATAAACTTTATCAACATACGTATTTTCGAGACCCATGAACAGAAGATAATAATAGTTCGCATGGGGAATCAAGAATATCGACACCCCTACTATTTCTATGAATAGAGTAATTTATAGAAACTGTGTATTTGCTCGTTTCTTCAGTATAATTTGGACCATGCCAAAAGAAAAAAGGGATAACCTTAACATACCTGGAGTAGGAAAAAATCTGTGTGATATTCTTGAGAAGGATTACATTGTACTCCCTTAGAATCGAAAAATCTTGTTGCTAGTATAATATGGAGTAATTATCGTCCTTGGCTTTGTATTCTATATAAATTGTTTGCCGAATGAACTTTGGCATTTATTCAACATAAGAGCTCTTTGCATTTGTCTCACCCATTTATGTATTGAATTATTGGTAGTTATTCAAGATAATATTTTTTATAACCCACTTACATAAAGATTTTTGTATGATTCATGTTCAAGGTTTAAAGCTAAGCAAATCTTGCTAAATTTCCTAATAAGGAGACACCTTGCCATGTCTCTTATGAGTCATGTTATGGATTTTATTTCAAAATTCAAGGGCTGCCACGTTTTTATGGTCCAAGACTTATCCAAAATCACCCTTAATTAACCACTAATCTCATGGTTAATTTGATAATCTTTCACTATTCAATAATTAACCAATTACCCACATAATTAAGAATTGTCTCAAATTACTTAAAATATCACTAACTTTTAATACTCTTTGTACACCTTACTATTATAGTCATGGGTACCTTGTATGGTACTAGTTCATAAATACGGGGTATTATAGCTTGGACTGTATTTTATCCACAAATTGCCAAACTTCGACATAACCCATTTTCTTTGATTTGCTTATCCTCTCACCTTCGTGAATTAACTTATCACTTGTTTGAAATAACATAGTACTTATAATCCCAAAATAATCTCATTCCCGAACTTACGTGATTAACTTACAAAGTAACTTTAACGTACGAAAACATGGGGTGTAACCACTGCAATATCAGATGTTGAGGTACACCTCACAAATGTCATGATTGAAGAAGAAGAAAAGGTTAGAGAAGTGTCATCTATCTGCCAGTCCCTAGTTATAGTAAAAGAGAAGATAGAGAAGCTCCGTGAAAAAGAGAAGGACTTAGAAGCTCTTTTAGAAGTTGCTGAGAAAGAAGTTGAAGAAGCCAAGTTAGGAGCCTCAACTACTAGAAAGGAGTATGACGCATTCTGCACTGCCTTGTTGACTGCTGATGACCTCGCCGATTTGGAGAAGAAGAAGTACTTGGAAGCTATTCTCAAGGATTTGGTCAACTACAAGTTTTGCTTAGATTAGGCTCTTAGAATTATCTCCCCTTTTATCCTTATGTTAGATTGACCTAGTGGATATTTATTTTATCTTAAATCAGATTGCTTCTCTTTTGCTTTACATTGCCCGACATTTATCTTGGTCGCATAATTTTCACATTTTAGTACTCGCAATGAAAGATTCTTATCTTGTCGTGGGAGAGTCCAAATAATGAACCGTTTGATTTCACCACGTTGAAAATTTCAGATTTCCGCAGTCTCACCAAATAATTTATATATTAGTGTAGAAAAGTCGAAATTATGAACCGTTTAATTCTATGGAAACTAGACTTCAAAATCTAAGATATATCAAAAATTCAGAACTAAACACTTTGAGAATCATCCCAGATATTATTTTAAATCTAGCATTAAATTATGTCACGTCGATGATTTCATATTTATACAACTTCAGCAAAATATTTGTATCTTGATGTAGAAATTTCTAAATTACAAACCGTTTAATTTCATGGCAACTAGACTTCAAAATCTAAGACATAGCTGAAATTTTAAATCGAACACATTGAGAATCGTCCCAGATATTATTTTGAAGCTAACTTCAAATTCTGTCACGTCGACGATTTCAGACTTGCACAACTTTACCAAAATATTTGTATATTGATTTAGGAATGCCGAAATTATGAACCGTTTAATTTCATGGAAACTAAGCTTCAAAATCTAAGACATATCCAAAATTCATAATCGAACACATGAGAATCGTCCCAGATATTATTTTGAAGCTAACTTCAAATGCTGCCACGTCGACGATTTCAGATTTGTATATCTTCACCAAAATATTTGTATCTTGATGTAGGAATGTCGAAATCACGAACCGTTTAATTTTATGAAAACTAGACTTCAAAATCTAAGATATATCCAAAATTCAGACCGAACACATTGATAATCATCCCAGATATTATTTTGAAGCTAACTTCAAATTCTGCTACGTCGACGATTTCAGATTTGCACAGCTTCACCAAAATATTTGTATCTTGATGTAGGAATGTCTAAATCTCAAACCGTTTAATCCATTAGAAACTTAACTTCAAAATGTATAACATATACAAAATGAAAAACTTAATGCCATAAGGATAGTTTCAGAAAATGTTTCAAAGTCAACTTTGGTTTCTTATATGCCGACAGTTTAAAATTAGCGCGACTTCACCAAAATATTTGTATCTTGGTGTGGTAGCCTTGAGATTGTAAGACCTTTTTAATTGTCAAAAATTGAAATTCAAGAGCTTCATTCTCACCAAGTATCTTGGGTCCGGGTCTCTCTGAATTTGAAATGTCATGAAGGTAGACCATAATAACTTGAAGGTGCGGCAAACATGAAGGCATAACGGATCCCCAAACTTCAATGCAAATAATTGGCATCCCCACTTAAAATATATTAATCATTTCATTGTAGACACCAATTTAGCATAGCGGCTTACCGCCTTTAAATCAAATGGTATCCATAGTTTAACAAAAGAATGGTATCCCAACTCGATTTTCAAATACTGATTGAATGAATGACATTCCATTGTACTTCATTCGGACAACAGTTGGGGGATTATGTATCTTTTGAACTTATGTGACTGAACTCAGAATGACACTCTAAGCTGCTTACGTACCTCGGTAAAGAGGATCAAGTCATAACGTAGTTCAGAATAGGTAGATTTTCTTTTTCTTTTTTTTTATGTCCTAACTTTTTCCTAGGCCGCCTCTTTCGAGATTTTCAACCTAGCGGACTTTTTTTTCTTTTTTCTTTTTGGGCCGTACACAGTTTAGACTCATACGGGCCAAGAGTAACATGCAGTTTATGCTCATGCATTAAGGAGTGTTGCAACTTCAAGGATAATACTTCTTCAAAAACTTGCCATTGATAGGGCAGATTCTGATGCCATCTGCATCAACAAGCTTGTAAGCCCCACTTGAATAAGCTTCTTGCTCGACATATGGCCCATCCTATTTTGAAGTGAACTTCCCTACAGGTTTATGGGAAGTGATAATGGGTTTTCTTATGGCAAGGACTTGATCTCCTACTTGAAAGGATCTCGGGCGAACTCTTTTATTGAAGGCACGAGACAATCGAGCTTGATAGCATTCAAGACTCTGTTGGGCCTCCAACCTCTTCTCATCAAGAGCCTCTAACTCTTCTAATCGAAGTCGAGCATTTTCTTCATCAGTGACCCCTTCTTGAATAGCCAGTGGTAATGAAGGTATTTGACGTTCAAGTGGCAAGACGGATTCGACTCCATAAACGAGTGAATAAGGAGTTGCTTGTGTTGGCGTGAGGTGAGTCGTCCTATATTCCCATAGAGCTTCTTCCATACAGTCATTCCAATCTCGTTTGGATTTAGAGACGACTTTCTTCAGTAGGTTGCATAAAGTTTTGTTGAATTCCTCAGCTAGGCCATTGGCGGCAGCATTGTACAACGAAGAGTTACGTTGCTTGAAGCCAAAGAGATCACAAATCTTGTTTATCAACCTATTGTCGAACGACTTTCCATTATCCGTTATTATGTAACGAGGAATTCCAAATCGATAGATTATGTTTACTCGGATGAAATTTGCAATATTTTCCTTCTTTACCTCCTTAAGAAAAAGAGTTTCAGCCCATTTTAAGAAGTAGTCAGTTGCTGCCAAGATGTATAAGTGCCCGCCAGAAGACTTCAGCAGTGGTCCCACAACATGAAATCCCAAGCATCAAACGGCCAGGATGCAACAGTCGGGTGCAACACTTTAGGAGGTTGATGAAAAAAATTCACATAGAATTGACANGACCCACATACCCCAGAATGTGCCTCTTGCAAAGCTTGGAGTGCTTCTTCTTCCCCTAAGCATCGCAAGAGTACTCCCTCGAATGACCTTCTGTATAGAGTGTCTTTGTAGTAAAGGAAGCAAGGTGCACGACGACGGATTTCAGTCCTTCTCCTCAGATTTTCTGGTAGTATCCTATAGCACAAGTATTCGATAATGGGTTGTCGCCATTCTTCTTTCTCAACTTCAAAAATAGCGACAAGATGCTCGGGTTTATTTTCTTCACCTTCAACCTCATTTAGTGGCGGTACTACCCATTTTTGGCAGACAGTAACTTGCGCTTGATCAGGCAGGGTTAACGATGAAGCTGAGGCAGCTAAAGCAGCAGCCTTATTATTTTCTTTCCTTGGCACATGCTTAATAATCACATCATCGAGCCACCCCATTAACTTTTTAGTGTAATCATGATATGGGCGTAGTTCAGGCTCCTTAACCTCATAACTACCCAAAAGCTGATTGACCACTAACTGGGAGTCACCAAAGACTTGCAACTGCAATTGCTTCATATCAACGGCCATTTCAAGCCCAAGTATTAATGCTTGATACTCAACAACATTGTTGGAACAGATTTGTGTCAAGGTGAAGGAGTAGGGAAAGACTTCGCCTTGGGAAGTGACAAATACTACGCCAGCACCAGCTCTCCTCCGATGCGCAGCAATATCAAAGTACATCTTCCATGGAGGTTGAACTTCAACAACCATTGCGTCCTCATCAGGTAGTTCATCAGTTAGCTCACAGTCATCAGGTATCAGATGATCTGCCAAGAAGTCTGCCAATGCTTGTCCTTTTACAGCCTTTTGAGGGATGTACAAGATCTCGAATTGTTGAAATTGGAGATACGATCTTGATGGGATTTGCTTTGGAAACAAGACGGACAACATGAGCTTGAAATTAGTGCTTCAATTTTTGAATTGAGAAGACTAGCACCAAACACAGCTTTTCAATTGGTGAATAATTCAGCTGATTTGGTGTCATCATCCTACTCAAGTATTAAACGGAGTTTTCTTTCCCCTCACTATTTTCTTGGGCCAACAATGCTCCAACAGACCTTTCTTGTGCCGCAATGTATAGTATCAACGTCTTTCCAGGTATATGAGCTGCTAAAACTGGAGGATTCATCAAGTAGGCTTTGATACATTCGAAAGCGTTGCTAGAAGCTTGGTCCCACTTGAAAGGAACGCCTTTCTTCATGAGGCGACTAAATGGTTGGCACCTTCCATCTAGGTTCGAGATGAATCTCCTACGGTATGCTAGATTTCCTTGCACATTCATGAATATCCAGAGGCTCGGGCATTTTCGAAATAGCATCCACTTTTGCTTGATCAATTTTGATCCCTCGATGCGGGACACTAAAACCAAGGAACTTTCCAGAAGTAACTCCAAAGGCACATTTCAAGGGGTTCATCCTAAGTTGGTACCTCCAGAGCAACTCAAATACCATTCTCAAGTATTTCAAGTGGTCACCCTTCTTTATTGATTTTACCACCAAGTCGTCAACATAGCATTCGACATTCTTGTGGAGAAGATGGTCAAAAATATTCTGCATAGCCCTTTGGTACGTACCACCAGCGTTCTTCAATCCAAAAGGCATCACCTTGTAGCAGTAAATACCATTGGGGGTGCGGAATGCAGTAAGCTCTTCATCTTTTGGTGCCATGCGGATTTGGTTATAGCCCGACGAACCGTCTATGAAAGACATTGCTTCGTAACCAGTAGTAGCATCAATTATTAGCTCTGGAATAGGCACGAGTTGCAAGTTCTTCAAATGTGCTAGGGTTGATACCTTGCAATATATAATGCAATACCCAATGCATACCTTGGATGCACATCTCTATGCCAGAAGCTTCACTAAGCCTATCTTTACAATTGAGGCTTTCATTCCTCCAATGATTGATAAAGTTGAAAACTGGTTCACTCTTTCGTTGACGAGTATTTGTGAGTTCTATCATACTTAAAGTATGTCTCGTGCTATAAAAGCGATTGAGGAATTCTTGCTCTAATTAATCCCAGCTATCAACAGATCCAGCCTCGAGGTCCGTGTACCAATCAAAAGCATTTCCTTTTAATGAGCAGACAAACTTCTAGACGAGGTAATCTCCATAAGTTCCAGCATTGTTACATGTCTCAATAAAGTGTGCCACATATTGCTTTGGATTGCCTTTGACATCAAACTGTTGAAATTTTGGAGGTTGATAGCCAGCGGGCATCTTCAACATATCAATCCTTGCAGTGTACGGCTTCGCGTATGTAAGGGAAGACTTGGTAGAAACTTCGTACTTGCTTTTGATAGTTCCTTCGATGAACTCCTATAGTTGATCGATTGGAATCATCTCTTCAGAAGAGATAGGGATAGCCTTATTGGATGCAACTTGTCTTGGAGGAGGATCAATCTCTTGAACTTCTGGGAGTTTGCCGGGTGAATGGGTAGATTCTTCTTCCATCAAGATTCCGACCTTGTCTGTTAGCTTGTCAATTCTAGCATCTTGATTTTTCATGCATTTGGTCAAGCTAGTGATTGCTTCTGTTAAGTTTGCAGACTGCTCCTCCACAAATGAATTGTTTGTCACCATGGCTTGCATGATTGTTGTGGATGATGGAGAGTAGCACGGATTTTCACACAGATTGATCCTAGATTGGCTCACGCTCTGTGGTATAACTAGGAAGGATCCATCATTTGAAGTGTCATCATCTTTCTTCACAGAAGAGTGCTTGGATCCAGAGAGGTCAAGCAGAGAAAGAGTCTTCTTGATCTTTTCAGTAACATCGTTTCCTCCTTCCAGTGCGTTTGTGGAAGATCTTGCTCCTTTTGAGCATGAAGATCCGAACACAGGGGTAGATACGGACGGCACTTGGGGTGCTTGTTGTCCTAATGAGATTGCTTTGCTCCTCGTAACTGGTCCAAAGCTTCCAAAGGTAACTTCGAGTATGTTTCCACATCAGCATAGAACCTGGAATTGGCAGCCTTGGCGGAAGTTGAACTAGAGTTGATTTTCTTGGAAGCCATTTCGTTGTTCTTGAACTTTGGCGATTGAAAAGTTGAGATGAGAGGTAGAGATTGTCCCACTGGGCTTGCCAGAATTTGTAGACAATAAATTGTGTCAAGAAAATAAAAGCAAGACCGAAAAAATATTACAACAATCGTAGTATTTATTTCGAATATTATGAGTGTACAATCTCTATGAACCCTCTGATTCTTCTTTTCAATATAATTTTAAGGGCCTTTTAGCTTGATCTTGAATTTTGAATTTGATTTATCCGTCACGAACACTTTGATTGTTACCACGAATTGTATCACGAACAAGTAGCCTTGATCTTCAACGCCTTGTATTTTATTTGACTTCGTTCTTGATCTTGAATACTTGAATTGTTCTTCGTTCTTGAGCTTGAACTTGATTGCTTGAAGCTTGAAACTTGTAGAGAAATTTGTGGCGCTTGATCCACGATCTCTCTCTTGCTTCTTGTTATAACCTCTGGTCCCTTTCTTTGAGTTATAAATACCCCCTATTTATAGTTGTGGGAGGGAAGAGTTATGATAAGACCAAACTCTTTTCGACCAATCAAATTGAAGTGTGACATGGTCGTATTTGATTGGCAAGAATATGTCACTTGCACATGTGGCGCAATTTTATTGGTCTTTTAATGTGACTGGGCATGCTTTGTCATTTTGACACGTGGAATGATCCTATTGGCTCTTCCGATTGACTTGGCGTGCCACGTCATTTGACCATGGACGTCTAGGAAGATGGCATATTGGGCCTAATGAAGTGGGCTCACCATTTGTAGCCCAACTAAATGGACTAACACAATGTATTAAGACTTATTTATTTAATTCATATATATATTGACTTATATAATTAATTCAATTATATATCCCGTAGTATATATTTGGACCAATATATTTTGAATTTAAAATATAATCCAAATTAATTTATGAATTTAATTGTGATAAAAGTTTGCATGCCTACAACCACATAAATACATCTCAGGCCAAAACTGATATAACACATGACCCCGCAATCTCATCGTTGATAGTGGACTCCCCTCACTTGGTGCGAAGCCATAGGATACATTCCGATGATAACCTCGGTGGACTAGTGACGAGGTACAGTCAAGACATTCATTAGTCTAATAACCTGTGCAACATACCATACAAAATATAATAGAAACAAATAGTAGTGATATCAACAATAATCAACCAGTGATATAAATATCAAGGCAGCATGAACACCATAAATATTGCTTAAGACTTATTTATTTAATTCATATATATTGGACTTATATAATTAATTCAATTATATATCCCGTAGTATATATTTGGACCAATATATTTTGAATTTAAAATATAATTCAAATTAATTTATGAATTTAATTTTGATAAAAGTTTGCATGCCTACAACCACATAAATACATCTCAGGCCAAAACTGATATAACACATTACCCCGCAATCTCATAGTTGATAGTGGACTCCCCTCACTTGGTGCGAAGCCATAGGACACATTCCGATGAAACCCTCGGTGGACTAGTGACGAGGTACAGTCAAGACATTCATTAGTCTAATAACCTATGCAACATAGCATACAAAATATAATAGAAACAAATAGTAGTGATATCAACAATAATCAACCAGTGACATAAATATCAAGGCAACATGAACACCATAAATATTGCTTAAGACTTATTTATTTAATTCATATATATTGGACTTATATAATTAATTCAATTATATAGCCCGTAGTATATATTTGGATCAATATATTTTGAATTTAAAATATAATCCAAATGAATTTATGAATTTAATTGTGATAAAAGTTTGCATGCCTACAACCACATAAATACATCTCAGGCCAAAACTGATATAACACATGACCCCGCAATCTCATCGTTGATAGTGGACTCCCCTCACTTGGTGCGAAGCCATAGGACACATTCCGATGATAACCTCGGTGGACTAGTGACGAGGTACAGTCAAGACATTCATTAGTCTAATAACCTGTGCAACATACCATACAAAATATAATAGAAACAAATAGTAGTGATATCAACAATAATCAACCAGTGACATAAATATCAAGGCAGCATGAACACCATAAATATTGCTCACACAGATAATAAAGACAAGTACAACCAATTAATCAAGTCCTTCAAAATATACATCTTTTCTTTATAAATTTTCCAAATAAAAATATTTACAATGTAAACTTATCAATTAAATATATCCTGAATATACTTTCTCCAAATAAATATCTTACGAAGTTAAATCTTTCAAATAAATAACTCCCAATATGACTCTTTCAAATAAATATCTTTCGTATATGATTCTCTTAAATAAACCTTTTGAAGATAATTCTTTCAAATATAAACTTTTCCTTTCAATATAATTCTCTCATGTAAAACATTTCCTTTCGAATAAAATTCTTTCAAATAAAAGCCTTTCGAATATAATTCTTTTAAATAAAACTCTTCGTTTTGAATATAATTCTTTATAATAAAAACCTTTCAAATATAATTCCTTTAAATAAAACCTTTCGAATATAATTTTTTCAAGTGAAATCACCGATTGACAACTCACTTCATAATCCTAAAAATCTCGAGACTCAACCCACTTTCATATCTCACGGCACCTCGTGCCCATATTTCCATCCCAATCGTATGGGCAATTCACTAAGACAGAAGACATAATAATTATGAAATGACTGAGAAGTAAACGACGGGTACTTCACAGATAAGTAACAACACATCAAATAGAGGTAAACAATAGGAGCACTCCCTAGGAAGCGCCTCATAAACCCAAATGTAAATGCTCAACAGGGGATCCTTTAGTTTTAAAGTTGGAACTAAAGCTATTTGATATTAGATATATGTTGCATAGAATTACCTTAAATTACGTAAAACCTCCGAGATTTTCTTCTTTGGACAAGTGAAACTTTTATTTTCCTTCTCAAATTGGCAAACCTAGAAAAATTATATTTATTTTACACTAAAAAGGTTGGGATAAATTTTTGTTTTTAATTTTACCTTAAATTTTTTGAATCTTTGGAGAAAGACTTTGGGAAAGGATTATTCTGATAAGTAATTTCGAGATTGTTACTCCACATTGAAGATGATACAAAGATAATATCATAATTATGATACAACTAATCTTAAATTGTTAATCTCGGAGAAAATTCAACCAAACACATAATAAAGTAATCCTACCTATTTATCTCGGGATTGTTATCTTTTATCTCATAAACCAAAGGATTTAACAATCTCTACACTCCCCCCCCCCCCCCCC
>MDKI01028332.1:0-23572 GCA_005239505.1 Nicotiana paniculata | reverse complement strand
GAGGGAGATAGGGTCCTGTTGAAAGTTTCGCCTATGAAGGGTATTATGAGGTTTGGGAAGAAGCGCAAGCTGAGCCCAAGGTTTATAGGTCCATTCGAGTTGTTGAGGCGCGTTGGGGAGGTTGCTTACGAGCTGGCCTTGCCTCCCAGCTTATCAGGAGTTCACCTAGTTTTTCATGTATCCATGCTCCGGAGGTACCATGCCGACTTCTCTCATGTGGTCGATTTCAGCACTATTCAGCCGGATGAGAGGTTGGGCTACGAGGAGGAGCCAGTTGCTATTGTTGATAGACAGGACCGCCAGTTGAGGTCCAAGAGAGTTTCTTCCGTAAGGGTCCAGTGGAGGGGCCAACCAGATGAGGAGGCGACCTGGGAGTCCGAGGAAGACATGCGGAGCAGATATCCACACTTATTCAGCTCTTCAGGTATGATTCTAGACCCGTTCGAGGACGAACGTTTGTTTAAGAGGTGGAGAATGTAGCGACTCGATCGGTCATTTTGCGTTATCGGGCCCCGTTCCCCCAAATGAAACTTCTCATAGCGGCATTTTATGATTTATGACTTGTGGGGACTGGTGGTCCGGAATTCGGAGGTGTTTTGAGTGCAATAGGAACAATTGGTTCCTTAAAGTTGGCCTTTAAGGCCAAGTTTGACTTCGGTCAACATTTTTGGTAAACAACCCAGAATCGAGTTTCGTCGGCTCCAGTAGCTTCGTGTGATGATTTCGGACTTGGGCCTATGTTCGGATTGAGTTTCTGATGACCCGGAGGCATTTCGACGCCAAATATTGAAATAAGAAGTTCCTTAAGTCCATATTTTGGTTTGGGACGTGTTTTTGTGTTTTTGAGGTCCGAACGGAATTCCGAGATCGGGAATAGTTCCGTTATGTTAATTATGACCTTCCTGCAAAATTTGAGGTCATTTCGAGTAGTATTGTCACGCTCCGAAATTCCACCATCGGGCCGTGATGGCGTCTAACGTTGAACCCGCTAGACAAGCCAACGTGTATAGATAAACTAGCATATTAACACCACTTTAATAGGATAAACTAAATAGTTCACAGTTTATCAGTGGAAATAAATACGGCCTCAAGGTAATTAAGGATAACATAATACAACAATGCATAAACTTTTCCAAAACCTGGAGTCACAAACTCACGAACTGTCTATAAGAGTGCTAAATACAAGTCTAAAAGGAAATACATGACTGTCTCTGAAACTAGAGGAAAAACAAGACAGAAGCGAAGACATTGGGATGGAAGAGACGCCAAGGCCCACGAACGCCAGTGGGTATACCTTGAAGCCTCTAGGATGAGCTGGAAGACACTCCCACTAATGTTGTCCTCCGGGTCCGGATGCGTAATCTGCACAACATAAAGAAGTGCAGGTGTAGCATCAGTACAACCGACCCCATGTACTGAGTAAGTGCCTAGCCTAACCTCGGCGAAGTAGTGACGAGGCTAGAACCAGACTACCAAATATACCTGTACAGTTCAAATAAATAGATATATATATATATACAACAGATAAGAAATATAGGGAGAAAACAATTAATAAAGGAAGGGGAACATGCTGTGGGGAGATAACAGTTTCATATAAGAAATCTCGATAAAAAAGAATAACAAAGCCAGCATATCAATAAGGACAAGAAATCAAAACTTGCACGGCATCATCCTTCGTGCTTTTACTCTCGTCCTCACTATGCAATGTATAATGTAATCAATGTAAATCATGGCACGACATCACCCTTCGTGCTTTTACTCTCGTCCTCAGTATGCAATGTATAATGTACTCAATGTAAATCATGGCACGACATCAGCCTTCGTGCTTTTACTCTCTTTCCTCACAGTATAATCAATGAATTTTGGTACGGAATGGTACATCGTATGGCACGACATCACCCTTCGTGCTTTACACTCTTTCCTCACAATATCAAACAATGCACGACATCACCCTTCGTGCTTTAGCACTGTTCCTCACCCAAACAACAATCACAAACAAGGACAAGGGAGTAAGCAGAATAAAGTAGAAATCCCGGCAAGGGAACATCAATTAAACAATTAAATCCCGGCAAGGGAACAATATCAAACAATTAAATCCCGGCAAGGGAACAATAACAGTAATCTCAATCATCCCAATAAGGGAGACAATATCAAAAGCAACAATGACCCGACAAGGGTATATTTTAGTAGCTCTTTCTCTTTCTTTCACTTCATTTCGTAATTTACTCTATTACTTGAGCCAATACTCAAAAGATACAATTATCTCATATATTTTCATCATTCGTGTTACAATCTGAGCCAATGCTCCAAAGGATACAATTATCTTGTATACCTTCATCGTTCGTGTTACAATTTGAGCCAATACTCCAGCAAAGTTTAAAGATTACAATTCCCTCCACATATTATTCACAACATATAGAAATCATCAACTAAACAATTAAGCATGGAAATTACCACAAAATCAGAATATTCACAATATAAGGACTCACGGTCATGCTAGACACTAATGTATAGATACTCGTCACCATGCCTATACATCGTATTTGACAATTAGCAAGTAGCATATTATACTCAACTCCTATTCCCTCAATCTAAGGTTAGACCAAACACTTACCTCGGGTCCGAAGTATAGCAATCAACCCGAAACCACACGTTTGCCACGAGTATCCAACTTCAAATGGGCCAAATCTATTCAAATAAATTTCATATCGTAAATAACATCTCATGCAACTGATTCTACTATTTAATTCAAGGTTACAACGCGAATTTAGGTGAAATAACCAAAACACCCCTCAGGCCAGCATCTCGAGTTGGGTAAATTTTACATTTTCAGAACCCTCGTACTCTCACGAGTCTAGCCATATAAAAGTTTCTCAAATCGGAGGTCAATCACCCACTCAAATCCCAATTTTAGAAAAACCTATGTTCTACCCAAAACACCCAATTTCACCCATGGAAATCCTTGATTTTTAAGTTGAAAACATTTTAAACGATGTTAGTGATTGAAAGAAATGAGTAAAAACCAACTTACAACTGATTTGGAAGAGTCTTGTTCTTGGAAAAATCCCCTAAGAATGTTAGAATTTGAGAAAATATGAAATATGAAGTAAAATTTTACAGTGCATGCTACTGGTTGGCATGGGAATTGCGAACCCTTGAGACATTCCCAGCCTTCGCATTTGCAAACTTCTTGGTCGCATTTGCGATCAGGCCTGCCCAGATAAACATTCACATTTGCGAACCTCTTGGTCGCATTTGTGATCATGTCTGCCCAGACCAACCTTCGCATTTGCGATGAGTAGCTCGCATTTGCGATGCTGGCTTCACAAATGCGAAGCCTGCAGATCAATCACACCAGCAGTTTCCAAGGCCAAAAAATAAAGTCCGTGTCCTATCCAAAACTCACCCGAGCCCTCGGGGCTCCAAAACAAATACACACACTACCTCAAAAACATCCTATGAACTTATCTGTGCGATAAAATCTCCAAAATAACATCATCTTCATCGAATTAAACCTCAAAATCCATGAATTCTATCAAATTTCATAAAATACCATATTTTCCATTTTAAGTATGAAACACGTGAAACGAAATCCAATTTCAACCAAACTTTATAGAACGTGCTTAAACCATATATAAGACCTGTACCGGGTGCAAGAACCAAAATACGGGCCCGATACCATCACTTTTTAATCAGATTTCATTTTCAATTTCCTTATATATTTTCAGAAAATATTTTTACTCAAAAATTCATTTCTCGGGGTTGGGACCTCGGAATTCGATTTCGGGCATACGCCCAAGTCCCATATTTTCCTACGGACCCTCCGGGACCGTCAAATCACGGGTCCGGATCTGTTTATCCAAAATGTTGACCGTAGTCAAATTTATTCATTTTAATATCAAGTCTTAGCATTTTTCATAGAATTTCATATTTAAGCTTCCGGTTACGCGCCTGGACTGCGCACACAAATCGAGGCAACTACAAATGAGGTTTTCAAGGCCTCGAAAGTACGGAATAAGTAATAAATAGGTGATGACCCTTTGGGTCGTCACAAGTATAGACCCGTTCGGCGCAATGGAATGAAATCTAGAATTCTTAAAGTTCTTAAGTTTGAATTCAAGGGGTTTGGAGGGTGATTTTGAATTTTAGCAATGTTTTGAGTGTTCCGTAAGCTCGAGCGAGTCCGTCATATGATTTGGGACTTGTTGGTATAATTTGTTAGGGGCTCGGGTGGGCCCATGGGTCTCCCGAACCCCGCACGGGGCCAAAAAACAGCAAAATCGAAGGCTGGTGCAACTGCTTCTAGTGTGACCGCACCTGCGGTCGCCGAGTCACAGGTGCGGAAAACCCATGGACCCCTCTACTTCCGCAGGTGAGGACTTGTGCCCGTTGGTGCGAGTCCACTGGTGCGGAAATCCTTCGCAGGTGCGTGTCCGCTGGTGCGGACTTTCCCTCGCAGGTGCGGCCCCAGATCCCAGGCCCAACCTCCGCAGGTGCGGCCATTTCTTCGCAGGTGCGGGACCGCACCTGCGGTCCCAAAGTCGCAGGTGCGAGAATCCCTATAGAAAGACCTATTTAATGTCCAAAACACGGGTTTCTTCACATAATTTCACCCCCTAACCTCCATTGTTGAGCCCTAGAGCTTGAGAAATCAGTCCTTCAGCCAATTCCTCCAAGAGGTAAGTAATTCCACTCCTTTTACTAATTAAATTCATGAATTGTCAAGAAAATTCTCTACTAATTCCTCGATCTAAGTTTTAGGTAGTAGTTGGGATTTTAGAAAATTTGGATAATTATCCATTTAAGGCTATGAATTCTTGTATAAACCACATAATTTTTATCCTTAGGCTTCGGGTGAGTGATCCCTTCGAGAATTTTCAGAATCTGAGCATGTGGGCCCGGGGTTGGATTTTTAGAATTTCTCAAGAATGTCGAAATTTGGGTAGACTAGAATGATTTCCCTACTTTGAACATGAATTGATGCTATTGAACTATATTTGGCTAGTTGCGAGCCGTGGAGGGTAGATTTCGGAGATTTGGGCGCATCCTTGATTCGAGGGGTGGTTTCGTCGCGAGGTGAGTCTCCTTTCAAACCTTGTAAGGGAGAAATGTCCCCCTAGGTTCCTTGTTTGCTATGTATACATGTTGTGGGGGCCGTGTACGTACCAAGTGATGAGAGTCCGTACGTGGCGACTATATTGCTATGTCAGGTAGCTTTAGGACTCACGAGCATGCCACTATGTGCCTTATTTGTACTTTTTATGTGATAAGAGTTGAAATTATTGTTGAGTCGTTATAGAAATATGAAACATTTTTATTTGGATCCCAGTTGGCTATTCGTGGTATTGACACAGTCCTGTTGAGTTGGTACACACATGTACTTATATATATATATATACACACTTGATATCGAGTCAGTACACGAGTCGCAGGGATGATGCGCGACCGTGGGATAACTTATTATTATTATTATTATTATTATCGAGTCAGCACACGAGTCAGAGGGATGATGCGCGATTGTGGGATAACTTATTATTATTATTATCGAGTCAGCACACGAGTCGCAGGGATGATGCGCGATCGTGGGATAACTTATTATTATTATCGAGTCAGCACACGAGTCGCAGGGGATGATGCGCGATCGTGGGATAACTTATATATCGAGTCAGCACGCGAGTCGCAGGTATGATTCGCGATCGTGGGATAGCTTTATGACCCCAGTCTCTATGACCATCTTTATGACTCTGACCGGTTTTCTTGTCTTGGTATGCGTATGATCACTTGAGTTTGAGTCACTTAATAAAAATTGGAGTGTCAGGCATTGGTTAAGAGAAGATTTTTGGTACCTTGTTGTCCCTTTTCAGTTATTATCTGGTTTTCGTTATCTGCTATATACTTGTTGCTCACTGTTTTTCCATGCCTATTGTTTTAGCCATATTTCGTGATATATTATATTACTGGACCTTAGTGAGTATCTAGTCGACCTCTCGTCACTACTCCTTCGAGTTTGGGCGGGATACTTACTGGTTACATATTTATTATGTACTCATGCTGCACTTCTTCTTTCTTTCTGTACTTGACTGTACAGGTCAGGAGGCTGGTACATCTGATTATCAGGCCGGCGTTAGACACTGACTTGGGCTGAGTCGACTTCGCGGTAAGCTGCTCTTCCTGACGATCTCTGGCAGCACCTTGGAGTTTCCTTTTGTCATTTCTCGTCTATTTCTTTCAGACCATTGGATTGTGTACATATATGTTATCCTTGTATATTCAGATAGTTGCCCATGATACTCGTGACACTAGTTCCTGGCACACACTTGCGTATATTTTGGGTTTTGGGCTGTATTTTCATACATATGCTTATCTTTTGGCTCATTATTCATATGTCTTTATTTTTATGTCTCATGCTAATATCATGGTAATAAATGCTTAAAACTGGTAGAAGTTGGAAAAATTAATCACATGGGAAGGGTAACACTTAGCGTAATTTATGTTGGCTTGGCTAACCCCGTTGTTGGGCGCCATCACGACTCGTTTGCAAAATTGGGTCCTGACAATACTGGCTGTGCATGGAGTTTGGGCTGCTATCTGCATGAAGTCTTGAGCTTATTCGAAGACCCATATATACTGTTGGGTTATCTCTTGTAACGACCCGACCGGTAGTTTTGAGAGTTAGAGCCCCGATCCCCTAATAACTATTTCCTGCACGTTTGTTTCTGATATTGGGACTTGCCGGAGTGATTAGCTATGAAATTCGGAGAGCTTTAGGACACTTTGTCCCTAATTATGAGTTTAAGCCTTAGAAATCGGACCGTAGTCGGAGCTATGTGAATAGGGGTCCGGAATGGAATTCCGTCGACTCCTATAGCTCCGTTGTGTGATTTAGGGGTTAGGAGTGCGTCCGGGATGTGTTTTTGAGCTCTGTAGTAGATTTAGGCTTGAATTGGCGAAAGTTAGATTTCAACGATTTCGGCCGATAGGTGAAATCTTGATATTGGACTCAGAATGGAATTCCGGGAGTGGATGTAGGTTCGTGGTGTTATTTGTGACATGTGTGTCAAATTTGAGGTCATTCGGACTAGTTTTAACGTGTTTCGGCATCTTTTTGGATTTTGAAAAAAAATGCTAAAATTTATTCTTTAAGTTTATGACTTTTTGTTGTTTGACGAATAGAGATACCCAGTACCTCTATGGTGGGAGGTATAGGTACCTGGTGGAGTAGTGCTGGCCCGAACGCTATCGTTAGTAAGAAAAATAAAAATGTTTATGACTTTATGTTATTCTTGAATCAACATGGTCAGATTTGATATGATGTTTGTGTTATTATAATCTATTCTTAAAAGTTTATGACTTTATGTTGCTTGACGGACAAAGATAGCCCGTACCTCTATTAGTGGGATGTAGAGGTACCAGTGGAATAGTGTTGTCCAGACGTCATTGTCAGTAACAAAAAGAAAAAAAGTTTATGAATTTATGTTATTGCTGCAAAGTCTAGCATCAACGTGGCCAGATTTGATGTGAGTTTGTGTTATTATAGTATATTCGTTATAGTTTATGACTTTATGTTGCTTGGCCGACAAAGATAGCTCGTATATATACTGGTGGGAGGTAGAGGTACCTGGTGGGAAATTAGTTGAGAGGTTGAAGTATTAATTGTTTTTCAATTAGGAATTATCTTACGGATGCAAGATATGTTAGTCCAGTTGCATCATCAATTTAGCTATGTGATAGTAAGATTTCTGATTTGGTCTTTCCAGTGAAGTACAAGGCCAGAGTAGGCTTGAGTCCAGCTTGATGGCCAAACATACTTGGTCCAGTCTATGGGCAACCGTAGCATGCATAAATTGGCTGTTAACAACATATGTATTTTTAGCTTTTAAGTGTTGTTGCACATGCTGTTCCATAATAGTTATTGCTTGCACTAACCTTTTCGTCGTTATGTCAGTACTTGATCGTCTTATTGATGCTACGATTGATACTATGTTAAAGCATTTAGCTTCTAGCTTGAGAAAAGGTGGCATCTTGCACCACGCAAAATTCAACCAATCCATAGTAAAATATGGTCAGGTAAAAGAATAATTCTTTATACTCTGGTACTTGAAAATTAATTCAAAAAGGGGAAAAAGTTGTAGACAAGTCTTAAATAACTTCAAATTTAGCAAAGGCTTCTTGTAACGACCCGACCGGTCATTTTGAGCTCTAGCGCATCGTCCGACGGTTTGAGGCCTTGAGTAGTTTCACTTCAGGTACTATGACTTGTACATGTGGCCAGAATTGAATTTTGGGAACTTCGGAGTTGATTCAGAAACTTTAAGTTGGAAGAGTTGACTAAAATTTGACTTTTTAGTAAACGACCTCAGAATCAAGATTTGAAGGCTCCAATAGCTTCGTATGATAATTTCGGACTTGAGCGTATGCCCGAAATTTTATTTGGATATTTCTACAAGGTTTCGACACTAATCAGCAAAAATTAAAAATTTGAAAGTTTGGAATGTTCATAAGTTTGACTGAAGGTTGACTTTTATGATATCGAGTTTGGATTTTATTTTTGGAAATTTTAGTAGCTTCGTTATGCCATTTATGACTTGTGTGCAAAACTCAAAGTCATTCCGGATTGATTTGATACGTTTCGGCACTAGTTTTAGTAGTTGGAAAATTCAAAGTTCATTAAGTTCGATTTGAAGTGCGATTCGTGATTTTGATGTTTTTAGGTGTGATTTGAGGCCTGGAGTAGGTCCGTGTTATGTTATGGGACTTATTGGTATATTTGGATGGGATCCCAAGTTGCTCGGGTGTGTTTCGTGGTGAGTTTTGAACGATCTGATGATGTTCTGGAAACATTGAAGTGTGGAGTGCACATTTTGGAATGCTGCGGCAAAGCCTCATGTGCGAACTACATAAATCCTCTTGCGGCCGCATAAAGGGGAATTTTCAGGTTTGATGGTGTGAATTCGGAAGCTTATATCTTTTAATTAATGGAATTTGGAGATGATCCAAAAATAAAAGTTGTAGCCCTCTTTAACTCTAGTTTCCAGAAAAGTAAACCATTCATCATCTGGACATTTGTACAGAAAGTTATGGAAAATTTGCTAAATCCTGACAATGCAGTCACTACGGATGTGTGACCACACAATTTGGATCGCGGCCGCGGGACTTGGAATGTATGGACATCGCAAAACATGTGCGGTCAGCACAATGTGAGATAAGATTTTTGTACTTTATAAACGAGGGTTAGAATATTATTTCACATTTGAACTTTGGGAGCTCGATTTGTGGTGATGTTTTGTTGGGTTTTCAAGAAATTCGTAGGGGTAAGTGCTTCTAACTCTGATTTGGTTAATATACATGGATATATCACTGTTTCATCATTTAATTAGTATTTTGAGATGGAAATTTGGGAAAAATTGTAGAAACAACATAAACTATAATTTGAGGATTTGAAGGTCGAGTTGTGATCGGATTTGACTAATTTCGGTATGGTTGGACTCGTGGTTGAATGGGTGTACGGATTTTGTAATTTTATCGGATTCCGAGATGTGGGTCCCACTGTTGACTTTTGGTGTACTTTAGCGTAGTTGAGATTTTTTATAAATTGTTAATTATACGTATTGGGGTATATTTTGATTGGTTTGCACATTGTTTGACTAGTTTTGGAATGATGACCATCAGTTTGAGGTGTTTGAGTGGTGCTGGAGCCGATTATGGAACTTCGGAGCGAGGTAAGTCTCTTGTCTCACTCTGTGAGGGGGAAACCACCCCTAAGTGACTTATTTGATATGTGCTACTTGTTGCGGGAGCTACACGCGCACGAGGTGATGAGAGTCCGTACGTAGCTAGATTCATGTTATGTCCGGGTAGACCTAGGTTCCCGCCATGCTATAACTGTACTATTTGAGTTGTTCCTTGCATATCAAATTTCTTTATTTTACGTACGACCCGTGACTAGAATTGCTTTAGTAGAGATTTGACGTGCTTCATGATTAGCCACGAAATAATTATACTCCTCTTACAAATTTTTCCCGCGCTATGCATTTTCATCGAAAAGTTGTTCTTAAAAATTCATAACTCACATGTTTGTTTGTGAGTGGGGGTCAAGGACCCTTAAAACTTCTTATTCTAATGGGATCGGGCCATTCGCCGTGGTAGGATTATGTACCACACTCTCATGGGAGCGGGCCATTTGCCTCGGCACGTTCGACCGTCAGCAGTGCACACAGTATGATGGGATCGGGCCATACGCCTCGATATTTCTATAAAATATTCCTATGGAGTCGCATGTAATATTTGACAAGAAGCTAGTGTATACATGAGTTTTCCTAATATACAAATCATGAGCTTCTAAGAATAGAATTTACAAAGCTGAAACGAGATAATACAACGTCTATTTGAAAAGTATATAAACAGAGTTTTATAGTTCTAAAGCTACCACGAACAAGGGGCAGCTTCAACCGGAACACAGGTACATCTTCAATCCAGCTACCATCGAATGCAAAAACATCAACAACCAACATCTGACGCAAGGTGTAAAAGTGTAGTATGAGTACAACCGACCCCATGTACTCAGTAAGTAACAAACCTAACCTTAGGTTGAAAGTAGTGACGAGCTAACACAAGGTCGAGTCCCATACCAATATTCCACAACAATTCACAACAGAATAATACAAATAATAAAGAGGTATCTCAGAAGTAAAATACACTGCTCGTTCAAAGTTCCAGAAAATAGGCATGCTTTTCAAGCATCTCAGGAAAACTCAAATCTTTTATCGAAAATACCAAAATACGAGTAAGTTTGAAAACTGTGATTTTTCAAAAATCCTTTCAATAATAAGAAAGATTTTTTATTTTCTTTCTAGTTAACAAGTGAAAAATACCTCTCTATGCCCCAATATCAATGTGTGTAAAAAGTCATGATGATGTGATACTATATAACATGAGGAAAAATGCATCTTTATGCCTGTATGTCATATGTGTATGCAAGTGCCATGTATCTCAGAGATGAATCATGTACTCACACTCTCGGAGTACTAAATCTCACTGCCTCGCATCCTCTCTCACTATGCTTAATGCTCAGCATACTCAAACACTCAGCGCTGTACAATTATCGCTGCGGTGTGCAACCCGATCCACACACACACACACACACACACACACACATATATATATATATGTAGTCGACTAAGTTAGTCAATCTGTATTGCTGCAAAACCAATAAAGCATTAAACTTTATGAAATTAAATCAGAAACAGAAAGTTAGTAGAAAAGTTTAACGAAATAAATTTTGAAAAATAGTATAGGAATAAATCGATCCCACTGAATGCACAGTGTGTCCTTAAGGAAATTATTCTTTTTAAGTACCCGATGTGTTGGAATATTATCCTTCCAGGATAGAACAATTTAACTCACCAGCATGTTGGTACCAAAAACACCGATGTAACAGCGAACCACCCGAAGGTTGTAAAACACACTAAAAATATATTGTGCAGAAGAAGAAGAAGATAATCAGAAAATTTAGTAAATAAAAATTTTGGGATTCAAGGTATATTTATAGACCATTTTGCACTGATACTGAAAAGGTTTGCACCTTTCAGAACATGTGGGAATATTGCGGGAAAAATTAAAAAATAGATTTAAAATAATCCGGGAAAGAAAAATGGACCGAACCGGACCGGTTCGCGGATCATGGGTTATTACGGATTGAATATTTGTTAATTAATTAAATTAATTAATTAAATAATTTGAAAGGAATTTTGTCCAAAAAGATTAATCAATCAATCGATCTTTGACCAAATCTGAATCCGAAGCCGAGCCGAGTGAGCGACGACGACGATGACGACGATGACGATGACGAAGACGACGGTGCGAAGCTTGCCTTCTTCTCTACTCTTTAAGATCTAGAAGAAGAGAAATTGAATATATACCCATCAAAAGTCTTTTCTTCCTCCAATATGGGACAATATCCCTTTGCCAAGGAGGGAAACTCAAATATTTTATTTTCCCTCCATTTCCCATTCACCCTCTTTAAGCTACACCAAGCTTAAAATTAAGCTCTACCAAGATTAAAACCTAACAATCCACCATATGAATGGGGAATGGCTATAAAATAAAGGAATGCACGGACGCGTGTGTGTTTTACATTCAAGAATTAATTGCATCTGGATAAGTAGGTTTTCCTTTGAACTTTTGTAGTGAATTTATATCGGATATACTCGGTCAATCGGTAGATTTTATATCTTTGAACTGTCGAGCTTTTTTGTATACCTAGACAACATAAGTCACACAATCAATCATTAACCATCTATGGTTCTCATCGTTGTGTTCGTTTCAGCCATGAACACCGCCTAATTTCATAAGTGCTTAGAGAATGTGCCTTTACTTTCATTCCCTTTGAAGTGGCTTAAATTTCACACTCACATAGGTGATTCCTAAACGTGTAATACTAAAGACACACTAACTGGTCATATCCTTCCAGACTTAGCAAATCATTAAAAAGCTTTAAGCTTTATTGACTCATCAAAAAGCCTTAATGCTTTACCTCGATTTTTGAACATTATCTTCATCACGAGAATGGGTTGAGTTATTTGACAATGTTGAACCGTCATACAATTTTGTTTGATCTCTTTGAACCTAGCTCTTGGGATCTCCAGTCTGCTAGGTAGAGTTACCGCCATGATGACTTGTCCTAGGCCTTAACCCCATTCCCTTTGATGATCTTTCAACTGCCTCATAGATAGGGCTTTTGTAAGTGGATCCGACATGTTATCTTTTGAATTTACGTAATCAATTGTGATAACGCCACTAGAGAGTAGTTGTCTAACGGTATTGTGTCTCCGTCGTATATGACGAGATTTTCCGTTATACATAACGCTCCATGCCCTGCCTATTTCCATTTGACTATCACAATGTATACAAATAGGTGCCAAAAGTTTGGGAGAAAATGGAATGTCTTCCAAGAAATTCCGGAGCCATTCAACTTCTTCACCGGCCTTATCTAAAGCTATGAATTCAGATTCCATTGTAGAACGTGCGATGCACGTTATTTTGGATGATTTCCAAGACACTGCTCCACCCTCAATTGTGAAAACATATCCACTCATGAATTTAACTTCAGATGAACTGGTAATCCAATTTGCATCACTATATCCCTCGATCACAGAGGGATATTTATTATAATGCAAAGCATAGTTTTGGGTGTATTTTAGATACCCCAAAACTCGTTTCATTGCCATCCAATGTGTTTGATTGGGATTACTTGTAAATCGACTTAGTTTGCTAATAGCACATGCTATATCTGGTCGCGTACAATTAATTATATACATCAAACTTTCCAATACTCTTGCATAGTCCAGTTGTGAGTCACTTTCACCTTCATTCTTTTGAAGTGAATAACTCACACCAATTGGAGTCTTCGCAATTTTGAAATCCAAATACTTGAACTTGTCAAGTACCTTTTCAATGTAGTGAGACTGTGATAATGCTAGACCTTGTGGAGTCTTGTGAATTCTAATTCCTAAGATCACATCAGCAACTCCTAAGTCTTTCATACCGAATTTGCTAGCCGACATGCCCTTTGTAGCATTTATATCTGCCATACTTTTGCTCATTATCAACATGTCATCAACATATAAACAAACAATGACTTCATGACCTGGAGTGTTTTTAATGTAAACACATTTGTCGCATTCATTGATTTTAAACCCACTTGCCAACATTATTTGGTCAAATTTGGCATGCCATTGTTTGGGTGCTTGTTTAAGTGCATAAAGCAACTTAACAAGTTTGCACACTTTCTTTTCTTTACCAGGAACCACAAAACCCTCAGGTTGTTCCATGTAAATCTCTTCCTCCAATTCTACATTTATGAAAGCTGTTTTAACATCCATTTGATGGATTTCAAGACCATACACAGCCGCTAGTGCCACTAACACCCTAATAGATGTTATCCTCATTACTGCAGAGTAAGTGTCAAAGTAATCAAGGCCTTCCTTTTGTCTATAACCTTTGACAACAAGTCTTGCCTTATATTTGTCAATAGTGCCATCGACTTTCATTTTCCGTTTAAAGATCCATTTCAAACCTAAAGGATTATTTCAGAGGAAGATCAACCAATTCCCATGTATGGTTATCCGAAATGGATTGAATCTCACTATTGACTTCCTCTTTCCAAAACGCTGAATCAGAAGACGACATAATTGCTTTAAAAGTTTGAGGTTCATTTTCAAGCAAGAATGTCACAAAATCTGGTCCAAAGGAAGTAGATGTTCTTTGACGTTTGCTACACCTTGGATCTTCTACACTTGGAGTATTTTCCTTTGGTTCTTCCCGAGGTCGTTTAGGTCTTTCACTTAACGACTCGCATTTAGTTTTATATGGATAGATTCTTTCAAAGAATTCATCATTATTTGATTCCATTATTGTATTAACATGAATATCGGATTATCAGATTTATGAACCAAAAATCGACATGCATTACTGTTTGTAGCATATCCAATAAAAACACAATCTACTATTTTTGGTCCGATTTTAACCCTTTTAGGTAAAGGAACTTGTATCTTTGCTAGACACCCCCACACTTTGAAATATTTCAAGTTGGATTTTCTTCCTTGCCATTTTTCATATGGAATAGATTGCGTTTTGCTGTGGGGTACTCTGTTGAGTATTCGATTAGCTGTAAGGATAGCTTCCCCCCACAAATTCCGCGGTAATCCGAAACTTATTAATAAAGAATTCATCATTTCCTTTAATGTACGATTTTTCCTTTTCGCAATTCCGTTGGATTGAGGTGTGTAAGGTGTAGTAGTTTGATGGATAATTCCATATTCCGAACATATTTTTGCAAATGGAGATTCATATTCTCCACCTCTATCACTTATAATCATTTTGATCTTTTTATTCAGTTGATTCTCCACTTCATTCTTGTATTGATTAAATATTTCAATTGCTTCATCCTTACTATTAAGCAAATAAACATAACAATATCGAGTGCAATCGTCAATAAAAATAATAAAATACTTTTTCCCACCTCGAGATGGTGTCGACATGATATCACAAATGTCAGTATGAATTAATTTTAAAGGATTTGAATTCATTTCAACAGACTTATAAGGATGTTTTACAAACTTAGATTCAACACATATTTGACATTTCAATTTATTACACTCGAATTTAGGCAATACTTCTAAATTAATTAATTTCTGCAAGGTTTTATAATTGACATGTCTTAAACGAATATGCCACAAATCATTTGACTCCAATAAATAAGAAGAAGCTGAAACTTTATTCATACTGTCAACAACCGTTACATTGAGTTTGAAAAGGCCCTTCGTGAGGTAACCTTTTCCAACATACATTTCATTCTTTCTTACAACAACTTTATCAGAAATAAATACACATTTGAATCCATTCTTCACAAGTAAAGAAGTAGAAACTAAATTCTTCCTAATAGTAGGAGCATGAAGAACGTTTTTGAGCGTTAACACCTTGCCGGAAGTCATCTTCAGGAATATCTTCCCATAACCTTCAATCTTGGTTGTTGCATTATTTCTCATGGAAATCTCTTCTTCGGGACCAACAGTACAGTAAGTCGCAAATTCTTCTTTGACAGCACAAACATGTCGAGTGGCTCTAGAGTCAATCCACCACTTCTTCGGATTTCCAACTAAGTTTCATTCCAAAAGCATTACACAAAGATCATCAATGTCATCATTCTTCTCCACTATGTTGGACTGTCCCTTCTTTTTATCCCTTTTCGAGAGACGACAATCAGGGGCTTTGTGACCAACTCTTCCACAATTGTAGCAGTTGCCCTTGAATTTCTTTTTGTTTTGCTCCTTAGTTTGTCCAGAAGACCTCTTCCTCTTCTTAATTTTTGGAGCAATATCCTCAACGATATTAGCTCCCATGATCGTTGCATTTCACGAGACTTATTCTCGGCTGTTTTGTTGTCTTCCTCAATCTTGAGACGTATCACAAGATCTTCCAACTTTATTTCTTTTCACTTGTGCTTAAGATAGCTCTTGAAATCTCTCCACGAAGGAGGTAATTTTTCTATCATTGCAGCCACTTGAAAAGCTTAATTCACGACCATACCTTCAACAATAAGGTCGTAAAAAATAAGTTGAAGCTACTGAACTTGGGTTCCCACAGTTTTGCTGTCTATCATTTTATAGTCTAGAAACTTGGCAACCACGAACTTCTTCAAGCATGCATCTTCCGTCTTGTACTTCTGCTCAAGTGTGTCCCATAATTCTTTCGAAGTATTCATCGTACTGTGCACATTGTACAAGTCATCCTCTAAAGCGCTTAAGATATAGCCTTTGCAAAAAAAACCTGCCTGATTCCACGCCTCAACAATCATGAAATTCTCATTATCCGGCATGTACGCAGCAGGCACCAGAGGCTCTTCACTAGTGAATTTTTGCATACCAAGTGTGGTAAGGCAGAAGAAAACCCTTTGCTTCCATCCTTTGAAGTTGGCTCCAGTAAATTTCCCCAATTTCTCGGTGGAGGAACAATAGTGCGGCTTGACGAGGCTATCGTCGTTGCAGTAACAGTCGCAGATGGATTTCCATTTCTCACTGTCAACAACAGAAGAGTTAAATTAATGGCAAAAACAGAACAATAATCAATACTGGAAACAATAAACAATACGTATGATAAATAAAAACCAAAATTTTTACATACTGTTTCACATAAAATGATGAAGTTTTTATGTTCTTCAAATCGTTTTTCTGAATTTCAGTACTCTGATAAAGTTTTTATATCTTCAAATCAGAATAGTAAAATTCAGAAGGAGTAGAAAACCACACAGGTTTTGATCTCCACAAACAGAATACAAAATATAATAAAATAATTTCCTTAAGATTGTTAGTCAATCTGTATTGCTGTAAAACCAATAAAGCATTAAACTTTCTGAAATAAAACCAGAAACAGAAAGGTAGTAGAAAAGTTTAATGAAATAAATTCTGAAAAATAGTATAGGAATAAATCGAGCCCACTAAATGCACAGTGTGTCCTTAAGGAAATTATTCCACTGAAGTACCCGAGGTATTGGAATATTGTCCTCCTAGGATAGAACGATTTAACTCACCAGCGTGTTGGTACCAAAAACATCGATGTAACAACGAACCACTCGAAGGCTGTAAAACACACTGGAATAATATTGTGCAGAAGAAGAAGATAATTAGAAAATTTAGTAAGTAAAAATTCTGAGATTCAAGGAATATTTATAGACCATTTTGCACTGATTCTGAAAAGGTTTGCAACCTTTCAGAACAACCATAGCTGTTGGAACAGGTGGGAATATTGCGTGAAAATTAAAAAATGAATTTAAAATAATCCGGGAAAGAAAAATGGACCGTATCGGACTGGGTTGCGGGTCATGGGTTATTCCGGATTGAAGTTTCATTAATTAATTAAATAATTTGAAAGGAATTTTGTCCAAAAATATTAAACAATCAATCGATCTTTGACCAAATCCGAATCCGGATCCAAATTTAAAGCCGAAGCCGAGCCGAGCAAGTGATGACGACGGCAGCGCGATGCTTGCCTCCTTCTCAACTCTTTAAGATCTAGAAGAGGAGAAATTGAATATATACCCATAAAAAGTATTTTCTTCCTCCAATATACAACAATGTCACTTTGCCAAGGAGGGAAACTGTAACGACCAGGACGGTCATTCCGAGAGTAATAGCCTCGTTTCTCCCGTTTCTGCTTCATTATATGTGGTTAAGCTTCATTATGTTGTGCTAGATTGGCTGGCTCGGGTTCGGAGCAATTTTTGGAGAGAAATGAGACACTTAGTCTTTTAACTTGGTTCAATAGTTGGAAAAGTCAATCGGAAGTTAATTTATTGGTAAACGACCTCAGAATGGATATTTTATGGTTCGGATAGCTTCGTTAGGTGATTTGGGACTTAGGAGTGTGTTCGGAATGTGGTTTTGATGTCCGGAGTAGAATTAGGCTTGAATTGGCGAAATTGAGTTTTTGGCGATTTTCGGTCGGCAATGGAAAATTAACTATCGGCGTCGGAATGGAATTCCAGAAGTTTGAGCAGGTTCGTAGCGTCATTTTGGACATGTGTGCAAATTTTCAGGTCATTCGGATGTGTTTTAGTTGGTTTCGGCATCATGGGCGAAATTTAGAAATCTCAAAGTTCATAGACTTGAATCCGGTGTGATTTTGGTGTTTTGGCATTGTTTTGGGTGTTTCAATGGCTCGAATAAGTTTGAATAAGGTTATGGGATGTGTTGGCATGTTTGGTTGAGGTCCCGAGGGCCTCGGGTGAGTTTCGGGTGGTTAACGGATCGATTTTTGGATTTGGGAGATAGCAGTTTTGCTGGTTTTTGTTGCAGGCATTTTTTTTCTTCGCGATTGTGTAGAAGGGTCCGCGATCGCGTAGGCTAAGTTGGGCAGGGGTGAAATTTTCTCTACGCGATCGTAGAGGTCAGATCACGATCGCGTGTGGCTGTGATGTTGTGCTATGTGAACGCATGGCTAAGGTCGCGTTCGCGTAGAGGATAGTGAGCTGGTGAGGAGTGGAAGGGCTGCGATCGCGTGAGTTGGGAAGGCAAAGCTTCGCGATCGTGTGGGCTATTCTGCGATCGCGTAGGGTTAAATGAGGGGCCTGGGCAGTGTGCTTTAAAAAGCCACATTTGCGAGTTTGAGCCCACTTCTCACCATTGTTGGACGGAATTTTGAGCTCTTGAGAGAGATTTAAAGAGGGACTCAAAGGGGAACGTTTGGAGGTAAGATTTTTGACTTCATAATTCGATTCTATGTTGTTTTCTTAGTAATTAAACTTGAAATTAGTTGGATTTAAACCCAAAATTTGGGGAAGTTAGGGCATGAGAAATTGAGACTTTAATTGAGTAATTGAAGGGGCTATTGTGGTCCGATTTTGATATTCTTAGTATGTATAGACTCGGGAAAGGATGAGTATTCTTGTGATGCAATTTTTATGGAATTCCAAGACGTGAGCCCGAGGGCCGGGTTTGGCCAATTTCGGGAATTTTGGTTAAATTTGATAATTTTCGAGTGGGCTTTAATCCTTTAGCGTATATTGATGATATTAAATGGTTTTGGTTAGATTTGGAGCAATCGGGAGCCGATTCGAGAGGCAAGAGCATCACAAATTAGTATTTGCACCGGTTTGAGGTAAGTAATGACTGTAAATCTTTTCCTGAGGGTATGAAGCCCCGAACTTGTATTTTCTCACTATTTTCAGAGTGGCGCACATGCCAGATGACGAGTGTGTGGCGTGCACTGATTTTGGATTTGGACTTGGTCCTACCCGTTGCAACTATTGAGTTGCGTATTTACTTTTAAATCATATGTTAAATCGTGTTTAAAGACTATTGTTATATTTGAGTTGTAAGCCATGTTTGGGGCCTTGTGCCAACTTGTTTAAACCCCTTAGGGGCTTTTACTATTTTTCCTCACTGTGTTGACTTATGATTTACACTCAATCGTATTATGTTTAACTGATTTCGATACTCTGCCTTGTTTACACTATTTTGAGATATAAAATGATGTTTTGGGTCGAGTACCCTATTTTACTGATAGCCCGAGGGCTTTTTGAGAGTTTCTGACTGCGTGAGGACGAGGGCCTGATTGTGAGGATATGATATGCCACGAGGTGGCTTGATATTAGCGCTTGGGCTGAAGGCCCCTCCGGAGTCTGTACACACCCCCAGTGAGCGCAAGTACCTACTGAGTGCGAGTGCCGAGTGACGAGTGATTGGGAGGTATGAGTGACTGTGAGGTTGCCCGAGGGGCTGATTATTAGTGACTGTGATGTTGCCTGAGGGGCTGATTATGAGCGACTGTGAGGTATGCCCGAGGGGCTGGTTTTGAGTGATGTTACGCCCGAGGGGCAGTTTCTGATACATGTTTTCCCGAGAGGCTTCTTATGATTTTTATCATTTTTACACTAATCTTCTTGAAAGTTATGTTGAAACTGTTGGCAAGTATATTCTCAAATGATTTTTACTAAAATCGGCTTTTAAGCGTGATGATTTAACGTATACACTGTTGGAAAGAAAGACTGTGCTTATTGTAAAATGAAGAATTGACTTTATGTGTTTCTTACTGATCAGACCTAATTTATTTTCATTACTACTGAGTTGGTGTACTCACATTACTCCCTGCACCTTGTGTGAAGATCCAGGTGCTAGGGCAGAGTGAGCTGTGTATCTGTTCTAGAGATTCTCGGAGATTTTGCGAGGTAGATGCACGCGTCCGCAACCCTGCTCTCTCCTGCTTACTATTATAGAGTTTATTTTCCAGAGTTGCATATTTTCTGTAGATACTCATGACCAGTGACTCCAGGATCTCGGGATTGTATTTAATACTCGGTGTAGATTTATCTGTTTTAAATGTTTAAACAAAATCTTTATGGGTTATCAGTTTAGTAATGATATAAATGAAAGATTATTACGATTGAGTGTGGATTTGGCTGGCCTAGTTCCACGATAGGCGCCATTACAAATGGTTTAGATTTCGGGTCGTGACAGAAACTTAAATATTTCATTTTCCCTCCATTTCCCATTCACCCTCTTTAAGCTACACCAAGATTAAAATTAAGCTCTACCAAGCTTAAAACCCAACAGACTATGCTCACTGAGGGTGTGCAGACTCCGGAGGGGCTCCTTTAGCCCAAGCGCTATATTGCTGCGGCGTGCAGCCCGATCCAATATCGTTGCGGCGTGCAACCCGATCCATAATATATAGAAGTATCCCTAAGGCTTGTTGCAATGTACAACCCGATCCATATACATAAATTTACAGCTCGAAGGCTTTTTGCAGCGTGCAACCCGATCCATATGAATAAATATAATCAATATATCGCTGCGGCGTGCATCCCGATCCCATAAAATATAATAGATATAATATGCTGCGACTTGCATCCCGATCCCAAAATGTACCTCTCACTCAGGCCCTCGGCCTCACTCAGTCATCTATCTCTCCAATCTCACTCACGGGCTCACAATGTCATGAATCTAGTCCGACAACAATGATATAATGTATCAATAACGACAACTGAGACTGAGATATGATATGAATGTATGAATATGAATGAGTACGAAATGTCAATAAAATTCTTGAGATGACATCAAGAAACGGCCATTATGGGTCCTAAAAACATCACCAAGAAGCCTAAACATGATACTTAGCATGATTGACAACTCAATTACTTTATCACATGGTGAAAACACAAATATCAACAAACTAGGGCCACTATACAGTGCCATGGAAGCAAGAGAGTCCCAATGAACATGGTGCACGCCCACACGCCCGTCACCTAGCATGTGCGTCACCTCAATACATATCACATAACACATATTTCGGGGTTTCATATCCTCAGCACTAAGTTTAGAAGAGTCACTTACCTCTGACAAGAAAATTCCAGTACCGAGCAAGCTAAGAGATGCTCCAAGAATGCCATTTCGCTCCTTCCGACCTCCGAACGGCTCGAAACTAACCAAAAATAACTCAAATACATCAAACAGTGCTAAAGGAACCAATCCCAATCGAAAAAGGTCAAATCTTTAATCAAAAATCCAAAATCGACCAAAAATCCCAACCCAGGCCCGCACCTCGGAACCCGACAAAGCTCATAAAATCCGTCAACCCATTCAATTACGAGTCCAACCATACTAGTTTTACTCAAATACGACTCCAAATCGATGTTCAAAACTCAAAAATTCACTTTATGAAATTTTAGACAAAGCCCCCAAATTTCACTTTGAAATCATCAATCAAATGCCAAAAACAAAGACGGATTCATGAAATATAACCAAAATCAAGTGTAGAACACTTACCCCAATCAATATGGTGAAAATCATCTTGAAAATTGCCCGATTTCGAGCTCCACAACTCAAAATATGTTAAATGAAGAAAACCCTCATTTTAACATTGTTTTGCCTCGTTTCTTGTGCTAGAAAATTCTCGAAACTTACTTTTGATGCTTACAATGGGTTCTTGTGAAATTATAGTCAAGTTAGGCTCTTGAATCACTCCATTGGACCTTATATTGAAGGAGATATGTTGGTTTCAATATTTGCAAATAGTGCATATTTTTAAATACGAAGTCAGTGGCAATTTCATAATTAATCTGAAGAAATTTGGCAACTCAATTCTTAGTAAAATGATCATAAAATCCTCATACGATGCCGAAATTCGATGATTCTTTTTGCTACGTGTAACGACCCGGCCGGTCGTTCCGTGAGATTAGCCCTGTTTCCCCCGTTTCTGCTTTATCATATGTTTCTTAGCCTATTTATGTTGTGTTGGGTCAGTTGGTTCGGCTTCGGAGTGGTCGTGGTGAGAACAAGGACACTTAGTCTCTTAAATTATCTTAGTAGTTGAAAAAGTCAACTGGGAGTTGACTTATTGGTAAAAGCCTCGGAATGTGGATTTTATGGCTCAGATAGTTTCATTAGGTGATTTGGGACTTAGGAGTGTGTTCGGAATGAAGTTTTGATGTCCGGTGTAGAATTAGGCTTGAATTGGCGAAAATTAGTTTTTGGCGATTTGCGGTAGCTTGGGAAAATAGGCTATCAGGGTCGAAATGGGATTCCAATAACTGGAGCAGGTTCGTAATGTCATTTTAGATATGTGTGCAAATTTTCAGGTCATTCGGACGTGTTTTGGTTGGTCTCGACATCATTGGCGGAATTTAGAAATTTCAAGTTCATAGGCTTGAGTTTGATGTGATTTTGGTGTTCTTGCGTTGTTTTTGGTATTTCGAAGGTTCGACTAAGTTTGAATGAGGTTATGGAATATGTTGGTATGTTTGGTGGAGCTCCTGAGGGCCTCAAGTGTGTTTTCGGATGGTTAACGGACCAATTCTTGGCCTAAAAACTTGGCAGATTTTGCTGGGGTGAGTTTCTGGTTTCCTTCTATGAGATCGTGGGACGATGTTTGCGATCACGTAGGCCTAGCTGGGGATGGTGGGATTTTTTTTATATGCGACGACATGGTGGAGGTCGCGACCGCGATCACGTAGAGTTGAAGGGCACATGAGGGGGCTGAGCCATTGTTCTACGCGGTCGCGTAGAGTGGTTTGCGGTCGCATTGGTTTAGGTCTTGATGAATCGCGATCGCGTGTGTGTGTCTGCGATCGCATAGTGTATTTTGATGGGTCAGCAGATTTGTTCTTCGCGATCGCGTGGGGGTTTCTGCGATTGCAGTGAAGAAAGAGGCCTGTGCAGATAGTTTTTAAGTTCTAATTTCGGGGGTTCTTGGCCATAACTCATTTTTCCATTAGAGAGCACGGGGGAAAGAGATTTTGGACGAGATTTTTAGTGGGATTCTTTTGGTAAGTGTTCTCAATCATTTTTGGTTCAATTTCATGAATTTGTCTTGATTTTCACCATGCAACTTGAGGAATTAAAGTAGAAAATTTGGGGAAAATGGGAGGAAAAATTGGAAATTTCTTATGGTGATTTGAGCAATTGAAGCCGGATTTTGGTAAATTTGGTAGGGGTATATGATGTGTGGCTAGAATTCATGATTTTAAGCATTATTTACCTCGCATTTTATGTGCTTTAATGATAAAATACACGTCGTATGT